>JAMYWD010000068.1:0-25000 GCA_028583415.1 Protea cynaroides | reverse complement strand
CCACACCCCAATTCTGGTCTAACCAGTAGTGTGATGAACTGTCATGAGAACCAATGGTTCAAACCAGGATCTCGTATAGGTCATGCCCATCTGATTAAACCAAACATATTCCACAAGCATAATCAGAGTAAATAAATAATAGCGGAAGTCTTCATTATTAATGAATTGAGTATCTAACAATGATAATAAATAATTAATTCCAATTATTCCCAAGTAACTCAAGACATAAAATAAAATAATCAACCACATGTTCCGATAATCAATAATAACTAAACTACTCAAAAACGTACTGATTGTACTCGCATAACAGATCATGTGCCTCCTTCGTTAGTTTCCTGTCCATCGCCGTTATGTGTCCATACGTCAACACATTCATATAATCTTCAACAGTAGGACCTGCATCAACAACTAAAATATTCGACATCGAAAGGGTGAGCACACATCACGGCTCAGTGACCAAGCAAAACAATGCGCAAACATATGCAGGCATTAAATTCAATATCTTTAGTCTGGTTTTTAAGTTTGCAATATGCTATAGAAAGGTTTGGCAGCCACCGCACCTCTATACACGGGTGTGTAAGCCCACCCAATGGATCAAACACCATTGTCATCCACGTCCAACCCACCATGAAATAGAGATAGAGCTAAAGTGTCTGGATCACATGCCGCTAACACTTCCCCTGATGCCCTACCCATACCAACACGTAAGCCCCTATTGGTGAGGGCTTGCAACTAACCAATCTTAATGTCATCTAGTGTATCCAAGGCCTCACCCCAGCATCCCTCAATACATCCATAGAGATAGAGCTAAGGCACCCTGACAGAGTTGAAGACTACACAGTCCAAGACCACTTTCCCTGATGCCCTATGACGTAATAGTTTTGCTAAGGTAATGGCGATACAACGATGTCAGTGGGCAAGACTTGAGTAAAGATAGAGCTAGAGTCGGGTGACCAGGATGAACCACAATGTCACGTCCTCTCCCTGATGCTCCACTAGCATCCAACACACTAACCACACATACAATCACATACCTATTCTTGACATCATCATCATCATCATGTTATAAATAGACAGAAGTAAATATGCATGAGCAGTAATAACAGTAATATTAGATGACATGTGAGATTCCCATTATAAACATACAATCATAGAATCAATCATGGCATTGAACTCAATAAATAAGCAGTTTGTTATTATCCAATTTGTTTAGGTCTTGTTCCCTCACCTTTTAACAAAATTCGATCTCCTTCCAAGACTTGTAATTCTCTTTGAATTTAGTAACCTAAAAAATTATATAGATTTAAGTTAGGATTCTCGTGTAACATGTTACAGTAGTCAAAAATTGAAAATAGATCTCCGACAGGTGTCTGATTGGACCTATGGTCTCACACTGTATCGACCTTACCTCGTACTGTTGATACCCTACGGTTGCACTATATGCGACCATACCTACGACCATATGGTTCCTGAATTCTTCCCGATTGGCTATGGTTGATACTCTAGTCATGCTATGGTCGATCGTAGCTATGACCATACGAGTTTAATGTGCTTTCTTACTTCCATTACGGATTCCTCCTCTTTGGTCATCAACGAGGTCCTCCCTAATGATCGTTCTAAGGCCATAATTCTTAGTTTTACCAATTAAATTACTCTAACCCATTCTCCATGATCCCTTTGAGATTTGCTCAGAAAAATCCCATAGTTAAATCCTTATATTGGGTTTAGTATTACAATTTACATTAGAAACTCCTACTCTTGGTGTTCTAAGGCTACATAGACAAGGTTCATACCTTACTTGTTGCAGAGAGTCTGTAGAGCTCTTTCTCTCAGCCTTCTTCTCAATCTTCCTAGTCTTCTCTTCTTCTCCTTTTCTTCCACCTCTTCCTTTAGGGTTTGATAATGTTCTAAAAGAGTGAAAAAGGATTGAGGGACATCTTTTATATAGAGAGAAACTCTCCATAGAGAGTTCTTCAACAATAGGAAAGAGATCCCCCTTCTATTTGGAAAGTTTCCAAACTCAGAGTCTGATTTGGGGTCATACGGTCGGACATACTATCACAAAAATCATCGACAATACGCTTAAAAACATCGACCGTGCAGTAATTGGTCAGTGGCCTTTGTTTCTTACCATATGGTCGACCATACCTATCCAGGTAGTCGACCATACACTTAGTTTTTAGTGTTTTTGAGTTGATTAGTTTACCTGATCTCGTGCTCCTTCTTCACACAGTCGGTCCACTTGATCCAGCAATGATAGGAGGACCTGGCACAACACGGTTAGACCAGGTTAGTGGAGTGCGGGTCTTACAACTCCCCCCTTACATAAATTTCATCCTTGAAATTTGCACATACCTTTTGAGTCGAATAGGTGAGGATATTACTTCTGCATAGCAATTTCTTCTTCCCATGTGATTTCTTTTACATCTTGGCTTCTCCAAGTAACTTTAATATAGTAGATGTTGCAGTTGCGAAGAGGTTAAACCTTTCAACTAGTGATTTCAAAAGGTACCACTTTGAATGTCAAGTCTTCAGTCAAGTTCGATGGATTTGTTGTTAACACGTGTGTTGGATCTCTAACGTACTTCTTTAGTTGTGAGACATGGAATACATCGTGTACACTAGACATCAATGGTGGTAGTGCTAACTGATATGCTATCTTTCCACACCTTCTTAGAATCTCATAAGGTCAAATATATCTGGGACACAGCTTTCCCTTCTGTCCAAACCTTTTTAAACCACGCATAGGAGATATTTTCAAAAGTACCTTAACACCTATGGTGAATTCAAGATCTCGACGGCGATTATCTGAATATTGCTTCTGATGGTTTTAAGCTATTCGGACCCTTTCCTTGATGATGTCTACTACTCGACAAGTCTCTTTGACAAATTCTGGTCCAATAACTCTCTGTTCCCTAACCTCGTTCCAAAACAAAGGAGTTCGACATTTCCTCCCAAATAGTGTTTCATAGGGCGACTTCTGTATTGTAGCTTGATAGCTATTGTTTTAAGCGAACTCGATTAATGGTAACTTCTCATCCCATGATCCTTTGAAATCAATTACACAAGCTCGGAGCATGTCTTCTAAAATCTAAAAGGTGCGCTCCGACTGTCCATCGGTCTGAGGGTGAAATGCGGTGCTAAATTTTAGTGATGTACCCATAGCCTTCTGTAATCCTTTCCAATACTTTGTAGTAAAGCATGGATCTCTGTCGAATATGATGCTTTCAGGTACACCATGCAATCTGACAATGTTATCCACGTATAACTTTGCTAATCTTTTCAAGGCATATTGAGGTCGTATGGCAATGAAACAAGCTATCTTGGTAAGCCGATCCATAATTACCCAGACTGTGTATATCGATCGGGGAGTCAACGATAATCCAATGACGAAGTGCATAGTAATGCAGTCCCATTTCTAGGCCGGTTCAGGTAGTGGGTGTAACAAGCATGCAAGTCTTTACCTTTCAGCCTTTACCCCCTGACAATTCAAGCATTGAGATACATATTTAGCTACATCCGTTTTCATTCCCCTCCACCAATATAGTTGCTTCAGATCATGATACATCTTTGTACTTTCAGGATGTACCGAATAAGCAGTAGTGTGGGCTTCCTTTATTAATCTATGTCTAATATCTAAGTCTTCACTTTCAGGAACACACACTCTCCCTTTGTATCTTAGTACCTTTTCAAGGTCCAAAGTGAAATCAGGAATAGTTCTATCTTTTTCAAGGTCTTCTTGCACTGTTATCAGATAAGGGTCTGATTGAATAGCTGCTTTCACTTCGTCTATTAGATCAGATACAATCTTCAATGTAGCAAACATGTTTGAAAATCGATGAATAAACCCTAGGTCGGTGTCACACCCCAATTCCGCACCAACCAGAATGGTGTGATGAACCGCTAAGTAACCAACGGTTCAACCAGGATCTCGAATAGGCTATCCTCGTTTTACCCAAAATTTCCACACATCCTTAATCATAATCAGAGTAATACACAATAGCGGAAAATTTATAAATAAATGAACTGAGAACTAAGATGATACCATTAATAAGATAGTAAATTATTCTGTTTCCAACTAAGACATACTTATGTAATTATCAAATACATGTCTTTATAAGTTCAAAGAAACCTATAAAATAACTAATCAAATACACATGAGCCACACTCACAAGAGGTGTCATGTATATACTCTTCAGCTCCAGCTTCCATTGCTGCTATATTCCCGTACGCCGATGCGTTCATATAATCTTCGACTGTGTAACCTGCATCATCAACTAAAATATTCGACGTCGAGGGGTGAGCACACAACACGGCTCAGTGAGTAGCCAAAACAATGCAACAATACATATGCATGCAAAAATCAATTTATATCTTTGGTCTGGTTTATAGTTTGCAATGCGCAATAGAAAGGTTGGGTGGTCAAAGGTTAACGTTTATTGACACCGCCTCTATACACAGGGTGTGGACGCCCGCCCGAAGGTTAACGTTTATCGTCGTCCCCATCCACCCTACCATAACATTATACAACAAAGGTTAACGTTTATTGCTATATAATGCTATACCAATACGTAAGCCCCTGTTAGCGAGGGCTTGCAAATTGGGCTCGCTACTAACCAATCCTAATGCCAAACAATGTATCCAAGGCCTCACCCCAGCATCCCTCAGAATGCCCATAGAGATAGAGCTAAGGCCCCCCGGTAGAGTCAGAGACTACAAGGACCGAGACCACCTCCCCTGATACTCTACGGCATAATAGTTCTGCTAAGGTAATGGCGATACGACGATGCCAATGCACAAGACTTGAGTTAGAGATAGAGCTAAAGTGCTGAGACCCGCCAAAGGTTAACGTTTATTGACGTTCTCATCACACCTCCCCTGATACTCGCTCGAATCAAATACATCAACCACACACATACAAACACATGCCTATTCCTATCATCATCATCATCATCATGTTATAAATAATAAAATAAATATGCATGAACAAATAATAGAAATATTGGATGGCATGCTGTATGCACATTACAAACATATTCGCATAGAATCAAACATAGCATAGGACTCAAGAAATAGAAAACAGTTTATTATTAACCGTTTAGTTTGGGGTTAAGGTTCCTCACCTTAGCTTGTTAATAGATATTTCCCAAGCTTTAAAATCACCGTTACAATGTTATTAGATTGCTAGCAGACCTAACAAAGCCGATAAAATTTAATTAGAATTAATTATGAAATTAAAAACCATTCTGTCAACTGAGGGTCGATGCTAGGGTCGATGGGTCTATCGACCCTCCCCTCTTCCTGAACTTCCCGAATGCTGAGGGTCGATGGTCAGAAACACCTAGGGTCGGATGGTCTATCGACCCTCGGTGCGACCCTCGATGCACTCTGGTCCAATTTCCACTTTTAAATCCATTCTTCGTGTTTGGGGTCCTATGGCTTGCTTCCTACATTCATTCAACAGTCATTCCATGGTCTAGAACCATGTATAATCCATCTAAACAGTTTTCATGCATCCTCCTATGGTTTTCCATGAAAACCTAACCATGGATGGATGGTTTGGGTTTCTCCGAGATCACATTCTCATCGATAACTACCCTAAGGTTTGTAGAAACTCATAGAATTAGTATCCATACCTGAGAAGATTAATCTTTCTCTGTAACTCTTCTCCTTTTTGCTAGGTTATCTTCCTTGCCTCTCTTCTTCCTCTTTTCCTTCTCCTCTCTTTCTCTCAATTCAATTAGGGTTGTGAAAGGAGTGAAAGTGGCTTAGGAACGTCCTTTAAATAGACTAGGAACATCCTAAATAAGTCTCATTGAGATTTGGAAAGAATCCCAATCGAAAAATATAGAAATTTCCTAATTTCTATATTCGTCAGAAACCGAGGGTCGATGATCCCGTCGACCCTAGGGTCTTAAGCTGTCCGACCCTCCCTTAAAATCTGAGGGTCTGACATTCTGCTTTGGGAGGTCCGACCCTACTTAGCTGGGTATGCGACCCTCCCCTAAAATTAAGTGTTTTTGGGTCGATTTTATACCTGGGATCTCGATCTCCATCACGCCCTTGGTCCACTTGACTCGACCATGATGGGTAAACCTGGTTCAAGGTGGTAAGACCGGGTTAGTTTGACACGGGTCTTACAACTCCCCCAACTTATAAAAATTTCATCCTCGAAATTGTACGTACCTTCTGAATCAAACAAGTGAGGGTATTGCTTTCGCATAGCATTCTCTTCTTCCCATGTAACTTCTTCCATGTCTCTACTTTTCCATGTGACCTTAACATAGTAGATATCTCTGTTGCATAGACGTTGAACCTTTTGACTGGTGATTTCTGTTGGTGTTACTTCGAATGTCAAATCATCAGTCAATTCTGGCAACTCTACTGTCAACACGTGCGTCGAATCCTTGACATACTTCTTCAATAGAGAAATGTGAAATACGTCGTGCACACTTGACATAGATGGTGGTAATGCCAACTGATAAGCTACTTTTCCACGCTTAGCTATAATTTCGTATGGCCCGACATATCTTGGACTTAATTTTCCTTTCTGTCCGAACCTCTTCAATCCTCTCATAGGCGATACTTTCAAAAATACTTTATCACCTACGGCGAACTCTAGATCTCTTCGTCGAGTATCTGCATATTGCTTCTGACGGTTCTGAGCTATTTTCACTCTCTCCTTGATGATGTCGACCACTCGACAAGTCTCTTCCATAAATTCGGGTCCAACAATACTGCGTTCTCCAATTTCATTCCAAAACAAGGGAGTTCGACACTTTCTACCATACAATGCCTCATAAGGTGACATCTGTATAGTAGCCTGATAGCTGTTGTTATAGGCGAACTCGATCAATGGTAACTTTTCGTCCCATGATCCTTTGAAATCAATCACACATGCTCGTAGCATATCTTCTAGGATCTGGATTGTGCGCTCGCTGTCCGGCCGTGCGTGCGTGGGTGGAATGCGATCCTGAACTTCAATGTTGTACCCATAGCCTTTTGCGGTCCTTCCCAAAATTTGGAAGTAAATCGTGGATCTCTATCGGACACAATGCTTTACGGAACACCATGTAACCGAACAATATTATCCACATACAACTTTGCTAACCTTTCCGGTGTATCTTGGGGTCGTATCGGTATGAAGCGAGCTGTCTTAGTCGGGACGGTCCACAATCACCCAAACTGCGTCAACTTCTCGAGGAGTCAATGGTAGTCTGTGGCGAAGTCCATAGTGATGCGGTCCCACTTCCATGCTGGTTCCGGTAATGGCCGTAACGGTCCTGCGGGTCTTTGTCGTTCCGCCTTTACTTTCGACAATTTAGGCATTGAGACACGAACTTAGCTACATCCGCTTTCATTCCCCTCCCCCAATACAGTTTCTTTAGATCATGATACATTTTTGTGCTTCGGGGATGTATCGAGTAGATGGTGGTGTGGGCTTCCTTCATCGGTCGGTGTCTAATGTCTACATTTTCCGTTTTACGGTTCACATATTCTCCCTTTGTATTTCAATACTTTTTCTTCGTCCAAGGTGAACTCGGGGTTAGTCCTACCTTTCTCAATATCTTCTTGTACCGTTCTCGAGATAAGGATCCGCTTTGACGAGATGTCTTCGCTTCATCCACTATATCCGTATATAATCTTCAATGCCGCGAACATATTCGAAAACCGATGAATAAACCCTTGGTTGGCTGATCCATCCGTTGTATCTATCACATTCTGCTCGTTGCCGTGATTGAATACCATTCCGGTAGTACACATTGCTGCCGGTTGTGCTAGCTTCTCCTTGAGATTTTATCATTGCTTTTACGCTCCAATGCATGCGCTACTACGTTCGCTTTTCCCCGATGATGCTTGGATATCACGGTCATAGTCTTTCAATAGTTCCAGCCATCTTCTTTGTCTCATATTCAACTCCTTCGATTAAATAAATAAGTAAGACTTTTATGGTCCGACTTAAGCCGAAATTTCTCTCCGTATAGGTAGTGTCTCCATATCTTGGCGGCATGTACCCCGCCGCTAACTCCAAATCATGAGTGGGGTAATTTTTCTCATGTACCTTCAAGCGTCTCGAGGCATACGCAATTACTTGCTCTCCTTGCATAAGCACACATCCTAGTCCCGGTCCCGATGCATCGGTGTATAAGGTAAATGTCCGTCGGGGGCGGAAATGGTCAAAATTAGGGCGGATATCAATCCGGTCTTCGGTGTTTGAAAACTCTTTTCACACTTATCCGTCCATACAAATTTTTCTCCTTTCTTGGTCAAACCGGTGAGAGAGGTACGGCAATCCGAGAATAGTCTTCTACGAATCTCCGATAATATCCGGCTAGACCCGGAAAACTTCTAATTTCTGAAACACTCTTTGGTGCTTCCCACTTCACAATAGCCTCGATCTTACTGGGGTCCACTTTGATTTCTTCTGCGGATACTACATGGCCTAGAAAGGCGACTTCACTTAGCCAAAACTCACACTTCGAAAATTTGGCGTATAACTTCTCTTTCCTTAAACGCTGTAGGGCTGCGTTTAGGTTCTTGACATGGGTTTCCTTGTCCTTGGAATATACCAATATGTCATCAATAAATACTATAACCAACGTATCCAACATATCGTGGAAAACTCGGTTCATAAGTTCCATGAACGTTGCCGGTGCATTAGTTAATCCGAAGGACATCACTAAAAACTCATTATGTTCGTATCTTGTCCTGAAAGCTGTCTTCGGAATGTCACCTTCTTTAATCTTCAGCTGATGATAGCCTGATCGAAGATCGATCTTTGAAAATACCTTCGCTCCTTGTACTTCGGGTTCGGTAGGAGCCATTCTATAAGGTGCTTTTGATACCGGTGCGGCTCCAGGTATCAGGTCTATTACAAACTCCGTGACACGGTCGGGCGGTACTCCGGGTAGTTCCTCCGGAAATACATCTGGGTAATCCCGCACGACGTCAATGTCTTCCATTCGTGGTGCTTCCTTGGTTAGGTCGACCACTGACACTAGGTTTCCGACGGCTCCCTTTTCAAGGCACTTCTTAGCCTTTAATGCGGAAAGTATGAGCTTGCGTCTCCGGGGAAGTTTGGTTCCCGAGAAACTGAATTCTACTCCTTCTTTGTCTTTGAACGTTAGCTTCTTCTCGGCGCATAACAGATTTGCAGAGTGCCGAGCTAACCAGTCCATTCCCAAGATGACGTCAAAGTCTACCGTACGAGTAATTTGTAGTTTAATGTTTTGATGGGCAGATTGGTCTTCTTTCCAAACGACACAGATATAAATGAATGAGTAGCTCCTGAATCAAAGAGTACTCTGGCTGGTACGCCATTGATAGGTACAATACCTGTGATTTATCTTTACTTAGTCTACATGCTCATTCCATGAAATTATAATCTTAAAAGTTTCGGTTATACCTGTGACCACATCGGGCGATGCGGCTGCATCCTCTGATGTAACAGCATATACCCGTCCTTGATGTTGCGGCTTCTTGGGTTTTGGGCACTCTCTTGCCATATGCCCCGGTTGGTTGCGGTTATAACACCTCGGGGCTTCAGAATTTGGCTTTGGCTGTGGTTGAGCTGCGGAAGTAAACTTTGGTGCGGTAGCAAAATTCCGAGGGCGAAAAGGTTTATACGTCCTATTATTGCCCCCCGTTGTAGGAGTTTCCGGCTGGTCTCTTGATGCCTACGTTGCGGGAGAAATAACTCTCCTTTCGGCTCGATTCAATTACTCGAGCAATTTGGACAGCTTCGTTGTAAATCTTCTTCTCTAAGCCCAGAACATTTTCTCTTATGCTTCCTCTTAGTCCCGCGACGAACCTATGGGTTTTTGTATCTTCTTCTTGCATGCTAGCCGGTGCGAAGAAAAACAGTTCTTTGTAGCACTGTTGATATGCGTCTACGGTCATCTGCCCCTGGTACAGACTCAAGAACTCTTTCTCCATTGAATCTCTGAAGCTTTTTGGGAAATACTTCTCGAAGAACGCTTATTTATATATAGCCCATGTCAGTAGGGCGTGCTTGGTCAATAAGTACGTCTTTGTAGATTTCCACCAATGGTGTGCGTCGCCTTTGAGCATGAAGGTGGGCGCATAGTACTTTCTCTTCCTCGGTGATAGTCATCATAAGGAAGTTCCTTTCCATTTCGTCTATCCGGTGTGCTGGCCCCGGTGGATCGGGGCGGCCGCCGGTGAATTCTCTCGGTTTCATTTTCAAAAATCTCTCCACTAGCCGGGAGTGATCCAGGTTGATTTTGGTATGCCCCAAACATAGGGGGTGGATGCGATAGTTCCCTTGGGCTGTTTACGGGACTTGCACCTTGGAATTGGTGCAGCCGGTTGTTGAGGTGTCCGTTGAGCTGGGTGATTACCCGCCGGTGCTGCACTAGCTTGCCCGGTGTGCATGGTTGCGGCCTGAGTGGCTTGAAACATAACTCCCATTGCAACCTGCATTTGAGCTTGTGCGTGTTGCATTTGTTGTAGCCGTTGTGCCGGATTCGCAACCCCGGTTGCTAGCTCCGGTGGTGGAGGTGGCAAATTTGTGGGATTTACCGGTTCCGGGTTTTCCGGTGCATGGTTATTCTCTTGACTAGTCTCCTCCGCCGGTGGTGGTGGTGGGGCCCGTATTTCAGGTCTGTCGGGTAACTCTACGTCCAGACATATTTCTTTTCGATGATTGGTGGTGCCTGAAAAATCGTCAAGGTAGGTTAGAATTCATTTATATCTCATGTAGGCACACTAACCGATAAGAAATTCCAATTCTAACTCATTTTATAAAAAAAAATACTGTCTTTTCTATGCAGGGTCGATGGTGAGGGTCGCTGGTATGTCCGACCACGGGTATTCGACCCCCGGGAATAACCTTGTTCTTCCGGGGGGCCGAGGGTCGACGCGGGTCGATGGGTGTCCAGCCCTCGGTCGACCCTCGATTTTACGCCGGTTCCCGAGAGGCGAGGGTCGATTGGAGGGTCGATCCGGGGTCGATGGTGT
Source organism: Protea cynaroides (assembly GCA_028583415.1). Lineage (NCBI taxonomy): Eukaryota > Viridiplantae > Streptophyta > Magnoliopsida > Proteales > Proteaceae > Protea > Protea cynaroides. Next base: position 14,020 of record JAMYWD010000068.1, on the reverse strand, counting down.
CGGTCGGGGTGTCCGGGCCCTCGGACCAAAAATCAGATTTTTAAGATCCGATTTTGGGTCATTTCCCACTATTCCTCCTCCGTTTCGACTCGTCTCCACTCTCTGAGTTGCTACAGTGCTACTCCACTGTTCTTGGTCGGTTTAACTCCGGGTTTCGACGCCCACGTCATCCCTACAGGTATATCCTTTCACCTTTACCTGTTTTTAGGTTTTCTTTTCTAGGTTTTTGCCCATTTAACTCGTATATTCCAAATTAAACTTTTTCCAATCGTAAAAATTCGATTTTTATTGGGGGCTTTTGTTATTGGGGTCTTGAGGAACGAAAGCCCTCAAAAATTTTTGAGTTTCATCGGTTGGTTATCGAGAATCTTAAAATTTTCTCTTTTTGCCCTAATTTATCAAAAATTTTTATTTTTCTTGAATTTCTTCAAATTGAGCTTCGTCAGTTAAAATCTCCTACTGTATGTGGGTCGTAGGACATATTCTAACCTACGTAAGTTCTCATGCCCACTTATATGGTAAGAAATGGGGATTCATTTTTAATTTTTCGAATTTTTATCCTATTCACTCCTTGCTTCCTTTCTTTTTCTTATTTTTGCAGATACTATGGCCCGTACCAAAGTACCTAGAGTGCGCGATCCACTTGGCTTCCGTTCGAATGAAGCCGAGGCACAGTATGCGGACTATGCCCGTAAGAAGGTTGAAGGGGGTCGCATGGTGAACTTGGCTGAGCTAGCCTTGTTCAATGTTGAGGGAGCATTCGGTGATATGGGGTGGCTCCCTGTCATCACATACGACGCGTGCACATGTCCCGACTTGGTACGCCAGTTCTATTGTAATCTCCAGGTGGTGGGGAATTACAATGATGTCGAGTGCGGTCAGGAGTTGCGCATTACTAGTTACGTCAAAGGGGTGCACATCTCCTTTGATTATCGGCAGCTGGCCGATCTGTTGGGCATTCCCTTTGATGGCCCCATGGTGTACTGTGCGCCGGGAGAGCCACAGTTTGTTGAGATGGAGATGAGGGCGAGATCGACAACCCGGTTGCTCCGTCCCGATAGATGGCGGATGAGAGCTTGCTACTTGCGTCCAGCTCCGCGGGTCTTACGCAAGATTATCCGGCATAATCTGATCCCGCGAGTGGGCACTATGAGAAGGTGTCTCGGCTGACCTAGTTCTTGATCTTCTGCATCCGCGCTCGTCGGCCCGGTCCGCCTTCCTTACATCATCATCATGCGGGCGATGATTAGTGCCACATTGTCCGGTCATAGGGGTAATCTACCCTATGGGCGCATGATTACGGTGTTGCCGACCCGTGCGGGGCTGGATCCGGTAGATGAGAAGATCTAGGAGAAGACCTTCTCGTCGCCTCTAGGTTGGGAGGCTATGCGCGAAGATGGGGCTGCGAGATGCGGAGGTTAGCGATGAGGAGAGGAGACGCTGAGGTGCGCCCTCACACTCGGGTTGAGATGGCCGATCCTGAGGCTGCTTTGCTGGGGCTCGGGGAGATCCGGTCGGCGATGATGATCGTATGTATATGGGTGTCGGCGCGATACCCCCGCCATCGCCCCCGCGCGGCGGATGGGGCTGGTACCTCCGCGCGGCGGCCCGGTGCCGGAGGCCGGTCCTTCTCATGGGGCTGGTCCTTCACGCCCACCAGCCGATGGCGTGCTGAGTATGTTTCGCGAGATTAAAGAGGCTCGGCGCGCGCCGGATCCGAGGATAGGGGAGCTCCTAGGCGCCCGGCGCCCGGGCCGATCGGAGGGTGGCTGATCTCACGGCTAGTCTGCAGGTGACTCAGACCCAGGTGGCATGGTTGACTAGGGTCTATGCCGAGGACTATGACAGAGACCGTGAGGCACTGCCTCCTCCTTCGCCTCCAGCTTCCTGATTGTACTTTTATTTTTTCTTGTCTTGTACTACAGAGTAACTGTCCGGGTTGTGGACTGTAATCTATTTTCGTTATGTTTGTGCTTTTGTTTTTCTCTCTCATTGTATGTAACTTGTTTCCCCTTTAATAGATGTATTATTCTCTTGTTAATTTGGTCTCAATCAACACAGGTGCTTATGGTTTGTTTGTATTAAAGCTTTTAATTGATCCTATCTCAGTTCACAATGGTCTTGTATGTATGTTAGTTTTGGCGGGCAAGGCCTGAGAAGCTCTGATACCAAGTTGTCACACCCCAATTCCGCACCAACCAGAATGGTGTGATGAACCGCTAAGTAACCAACAGTTCAATCAGGATCTCGAATAGGCTATCCCCGTTTTACCCAAAATTTCCACACATCCTTAATCATAATCAGAGTAATACACAATAGCGGAAAATTTATAAATAAATGAATTGAGAACTAAGATGATACCATTAATAAGATAGTAAATTATTCTGTTTCCAACTGAGACATACTTATGCAATTATCAAATACATGTCTTTATAAGTTCACAGAAACCTATAAAATAACTAATCAAATACACATGAGTCACACTCGCAAGAGGTGTCATGTATATACTCTTCAGCTCCAGCTTCCATTGCTGCTATATTCCCGTACGCCGACGCGTTCATATAATCTTCGACTGTGTAACCTGCATCATCAACTAAAATATTCGACGTCGAGGGTTGAGCACACAACACGGCTCAGTGAGTAGCCAAAACAATGCAACAATACATATGCATGCAAAAATCAATTTATATCTTTGGTCTGGTTTATAGTTTGCAATGTGCAATAGAAAGGTTGGGTGGTCAAAGGTTAACGTTTATTGACACCGCCTCTATAGGGTGTGGAAGCCCGCCCGAAGGTTAACGTTTATCGTCGTCCCCATCCACCCTACCATAACATTATACAACAAAGGTTAACGTTTATTGCTATATAATGCTATACCAACACGTAAGCCCCTGTTAGCGAGGGCTTGCAAACTGGGCTCGCTACTAACCAATCCTAATGCCAAACAGTGTATCCAAGGCCTCACCCCAGCATCCCTCAGAATGCCCATAGAGATAGAGCTAAGGCCCCCCGGTAGAGTCAGAGACTACAAGGACCGAGACCACCTCCCCTGATACTCTACGACATAATAGTTCTGCTAAGGAAATGGCGATACGATGATGCCAATGCACAGGACTTGAGTTAGAGATAGAGCTAAAGTGCTGAGACCCGCCAAAGGTTAACGTTTATTGACGTTCTCATCACACCTCCCCTGATACTCGCTCGCATCAAATACATCAACCACACACATACAAACAGATGCCTATTCCTATCATCATCATCATCATCATGTTATAAACAATAAAATAAATATGCATGAACAAATAATAGAAATATTGGATGGCATGCTGTATGCACATTACAAACATATTCGCATAGAATCAAACATAGCATAGGACTCAAGAAATAGAAAACAGTTTATTATTAACCGATTAGTTTGGGGTTAAGGTTCCTCACCTTAGCTTGTTAATAGATATTTCCCAAGCTTTAAAATCACCGTTACAATGTTATTAGATTGCTAGCAGACCTAACAAAGCTGATAAAATTTAATTAGAATTAATTCCGAAATTAAAAACCATTCTGTCAACTGAGGGTCGATGCTAGGGTCGATGGGTCTATCTACCCTCCCCTCTTCCTGAACTTCGCGAATGCTGAGGATCGTTGGTCAGAAACACCTAGGGTCGGATGGTCTATCGACCCTCGGTGCGACCCTCGATGCACTCTGGTCCAATTTCCACTTTTAAATCCATTCTTCGTGTTTGGGGTCCTATGGCTTGCTTCCTACATTCATTCAACAGTCATTCCATGGTCTAGAACCATGTATAATCCATCTAAACAGTTTTCGTGCATCCTCCTATGGTTTTCCATGAAAACCTAACCATGGATGGATGGTTTGGGTTTCTCCGAGATCACATTCTCATCGATAACTACCCTAAGGTCTGTAGAAACTCATAGAATTAGTATCCATACCTGAGAAGATTAATCTTTCTCTGTAACTCTTCTCCTTTTTGCTAGGTTCTCTTCCTTGCCTCTCTTCTTCCTCTTTTCCTTCTCCTCTCTTTCTCTCAATTCAATTAGGGTTGTGAAAGGAGTGAAAGTGGCTTAGGAACGTCCTTTAAATAGACTAGGAACATCCTAAATAAGTCCCATTGAGATTTGGGAAGAATCCCAATCGAAAAATATAGAAATTAGGAAAATTCTATATTCGTCAGAAACCGAGGGTCGATGGGAGGGTCGATGATCCCGTCGACACTAGGGTCTTAAGCTGTCCGACCCTCCCTTAAAATATGAGGGTCTGACATTCTGCTTTGGGAGGTCCGACCCTACTTGGCTGGGTATGCGACCCTCCCCTAAAATTAAGTGTTTTTGGGTCGATTTTATACCTGGGATCTCGATCTCCATCACGCCCTTGGTCTACTTGACTCGACCATGATGGGTAAACCTGGTTCAAGGTGGTAAGACCGGGTTAGTTTGACACGGGTCTTACAATTAATGGCATATCTATGTAGTCTTCAACAGTAACACCTAGAACATCAGAAACTAAAAAAAATTACACGAGCGAGGGTCAGCTCTCCAACTTGAGCTCAGTGAGTGAACAAAACAATGCAATAAACATATACATGCATTCAATTATCTTTGGTTTGATTTTTAAGTTTGCAATGTGCTATAGAATGGTTAGAGGGCACCTTTATACACGAGTTTGTGAATTTGCCCAATGGATCAAATACCATTGTCGTCCCACATGCACCCACCATGGAATAGAGATAGAGCTAAAGTGTCTGGATCACACACCACCAATACTTCCCTTGACGCCCTACCCATACCAACACGTAAGCCCATATTGGCGAGGGCTTGCAAGCTGGGCTCGCAACTAACCAATCCTAATGTCATCCAGTATATCCAAGGCCTCACCCCAGCATCCATCAATATGTCCATAGAGATATAGATAAGGCCCCCTGACAGAGTTGAAGACTACACGGTCCGAGATCACCTCCCCTGATGCCCTACGATGTAATAGTTTTGCTAAGGTAATGGCGATATGACGATGTCAGTGGGTAAGACTTGAGTAGAGATAGAACTAGAGTCGGGTGACTAGGATGAACCACAATGTCACGTCATCCCCCTGATGTTCCACTCGCATCTAACACACTAACCACACACACATGATCACATGCGTATTCCTAGCGTCATCATCATCATCATGTTATAAATAGACAGAAATAAATATGCATGAGCAGTAATAACAAGAATATTGGATGATATGTGAGATGCACATTACAACCAAGCAAGCATAGAATCAATCATTGCATTGGACACAATAAAATAAAACAGCTTGTTTTTAGCCAATTAGTTTAGGTCTTGTTCCCTCAGCTTCGATCGATGTTTGTTCCTCTCCCAAGCTTTGGAAGTTACTTTGAATATATCAGGAACCTAAACAATTAGTGTATGTAAGTTAGGGTTCAAGTTTACCAAGTTACAGTAGTCAAAAACCTTGTTTGGTCTCAAAATATGCTTGTTGTTATCGTGTGGTCGAACGTGTGGTCGGACCTGTGGTCGCAAGATATGCAACTACACATGGTGTGGTCAAACCCTATGGTCGCATTTTATGTGACCATACCCTGCAACCACACCTTTCCTGGGAACTTCCCGAATAGCTATGGTCGATCCTCTGGTCACCCTATGGTTGATCACAGGCTGCGACCACATGATGATTGGTTGATTTTACTTCTCATATGAGTTATTCCTCATGGCTCATCAATGAGATTCACCCTAAGATCATTCTATGGCCTCTAATCATAGTTTTTCCCTCATCCATTATCCCTAACCTATTCTCTATGGTTTCCCATGGAAAACCTATAACCAAATCATTGATTAGGTTCCTCACATCAACTTGAAAAGAACCTATTCTATCTGATCTACCCTACAGAGTCAAGTCCATACCTTAAGCTTGTTGTAGAGATGGAATTCTTCTCTATAACACCTTCCTCAAGCTTTCCTCTCCTTCTATTCTTCTTCTTCTCTTCTTCTTTCTTTCTCTCTTAGGTTTAGAGTTTCAATTTGGGTTCTAAAATAGTGAGAGAGGCTAAGGGATGTCCTTTATATTGAGAAAAAACCTCCATATAGAGTCCCACTTCAATTAGGAAAGAGTCCCCTTCAAATTATGAAAGTTTTCTAAACACGGAATCGGTGCAGCATCGTGTGGTCGTACGTGTGGTCGCAGAATCCATCGACTACACGTCCAAAATATGCTACCGCATGTCGTGTAGTCTCATGCGTATGGTCTCATGTTGTATGGTCCCATGTGCGACCACACGTATCGACCACACCCCTTAAAACTGCCACCACACGTTCAAAATTTATTGGTTTTTAGTTTTTGACTGGTTGCTTCCACACAACTTAACCAGTCAACTACACCAACTAAATTTGACTTATTGCTTATCTTATCTTATGGTTTCTTCATACAATTGGTTCACTTGAGCCGGTTATGATGGGAAAATTGATCACGACATGAGAACGTAAGGTTAGACTGGGTTCGTGGAGTACAAGTCTTACAACTCTACCACCCTTAAAAGAAACTTTATCCTCGAAATTTACACGTACGGATCTTACATACTGGGTCGAATAGAACCCTTATCCAGCAACTCCTGTAATTATACCTTCAGCTCCTTTAATTTAGTAGGAGCCATTCGATAAGGTGCCTTAGATACTGGTGTGGCTCCAGGTATGAGGTCTATAATGAACTCTATCGCTCAATCAGGTGGCAACCCTGGTAATTCCTTGGGAAATACATCTAGAAATTCATGCACAACTTCAATATCTTTCATTCATGGTGTTTCCTTGGTGAGATCGACCACAGACACTAGGTACCCAATTCTTCCTTTCTCGAGGGATCTCCCTAGCCTTTAATGCAAAAAAATGAGTTTTTGTTTACGGAGAAGTTTGGTTCCCATAAAACAAAACTCTGCTCCTTCCTTATCCTTGAATGATATCTTCTTTTCAGCACAAAGCAAACTCGCGAAATGTTGGGATAACCAATCCATCCCTAGAATGACGTCAAAGTCTGCCATCTCAAGTTGCACCAGGTTGGCGTCCAAACTTCATCCATTTATGAAAACTGGACATGGTCCATAACCTTGGTCTAACTCCACTTCTAATCCCATAGGTGACCGTACTAGTATCTAGCATCTTTTTTAAGGACATTGATATAAATGAGTGCATGGCTCCAGAGTTGAAAAGCACTCTGGCTCATATATTAGCTATAGGTACAATACCTGTGATTTTATTTAATTTAGTCTACATGCTCACACAAGGTAATTCAAAACATAAGGTCGAATCGTACCTGTGACCACATCAGGTGATGTGGCACCATCCTCAAAAGTAACTGCATAAACCTTGCCTTGCTACATTTGTTTCTTCGATTTAGGGCAGTCCATTGAATAGTGTCCTGTTTGATTATAGTTGTAGCACTTAACTCCAATATTTCCTTGCTTTAGTTGAGGTTGGGCTGTTGGAGTAGTCTTGGCTGCAGCATTGAAGCCTTAAGTACGAAAGGGTTTCAATGTCTTTGAGTTCCCTCCATTGAATGAGTTTCCATTAGTCCTATTTATCCCTCTGTTTTGAGCAAAGTAACTCTCTCTTTGACTAGACTTCGAAACTCGTGCTATCTGCACAACTTCATTATATATTTTCTTTTCCAGTCCTAGTACGTGCTCAAGGATACTTTCCCTAAGTCCCATGATGAATCTATGGGTCTTAGTATCTTCCTCATGCATATTGGCGGGAGTAAAGAAGAACAGTTCTTCATAATGCTGCTGGTACACGTCGACAGTTATTGTCCCTGATATAGGCTCAGAAATTCTTTTTCCATCTGATCCCTAAAACTCCTAAAAAAATACTTCTCGAATAAGGCTTCTTTAAATATAGCCCAGGTTAACTGGGTGTACTTGGCCAACAAATAACCTCGAGTGGATTTCCACCAGTGGTGTGCATCTATTTTTAGCGTAAAAGTGGCACATAACACTTTCTCTTCATCATTAATAGTCATCATCATGAAATTTCTTTCCATCTCGTCAATCCAGTGAGCTGGCCACAATGGATCTGACAGCTTGCTAGTAAATTCCTTCAACTTCATCTTCAGAAAATGTTCGATCAGTCTGGAGTGGTCCAACTAATACTATGCATATGCCCCATACATGGGCGGTTGGTTCTGAAAGTTACCTTAATTATATCCGCCATGCCGTGCTTCAGGGTTCTGTACTTGGGCTTGTACAACTGGCATTTGAGGTGCTTGGGGTACCGTATTATTCATAGCAGATGCTTAGGGCACAGTATTGCTACCCCCAGGTACGGTACTAGCTTGCCCTACAGGTATAGGTGTTGTGTTTGTAGCAGGGGAAGCAATTCACATATTCGCTTGCATTTGTTGTATTTGTTGCACCTGTTGTACCAAATTCATCACTATAGTGGCCAAATCTGTTGGTGGTGCTGGTAAGTTGGTTGGGTTGGCCTGAGTGTGAACATCCTGAGGCTCAACATTTTGATTCCCAGCATCTCCTTCTTGTCCTTCTTGACTTTCATTGTCATTGACCTCCGTAGGTGGTGGAGGTGGGTTTGCATTCTGTCTCCTTCTGGTTAATCTACACCCAACCATTTAAATTCTTGGGTGAACTAGTATTGGGAAGGCTACACATGTGATAAAAAATAGAATGGTAATATTTTGTTAGTCCCACAATAGAAGGAGAGAGAAAATAAAATTACGAGGCATTAAGTCCAACAGAGCCAAAACAGATAATAGTTAATTGTATGGTCGATGTCGTACGATCAAATGTAGCACTACCATACAGGTTCAACCATACGAATCCTGGCAACTTCCCCAGACCCTATGGTCAATCGTAAGGTCGATGGTACGGTCGACTATTTTGGTCAAATGGTGCTACTATATTATTCAAAAATCAGGTTTTTAAACCAGTTTCAAGATTTTTTCCCTCTCATTCTCTCTTATTGTCCTACGGTCTCAACTCAGCTCGCCACCACTGGGTTGCTACAATGTCAACCACATAGAGTTAGTGGTTTCTACATCGGTCGACAATCTTCATCCTATTCCTCAAGGTATGTCACTACGTTTTTCTTCTTTTTCAGCTTCCATACCTAGGTTTTTGCCATATATAAAGTTTTTTTCAAAATTAATATCTTCTTGACCGTAAAAAATTGATTTTTATTAATGGTCCTTGCTATTGGCTTCCCAATGGATGAAAGCCCTCAAGAAAATTCGAGTTTCATTGGTTGGTTTGGTAAAAATGTTGAAAATCTCAATTTTAACCTAGAATTTGGGGGGTTTTCCCCAATTTCAAAATTTTCTTCAAATTCATTCTACTTAGTTGAAATTTTTGATTAAATGAGCCTTGTAGGATGGTTTGTGACCTATATAAGTCCTCCCGCGTTAAGGGTTTGAGTGAAAAGTGAGGCTTTTCCCCTTTTTACGTCGTTATGCTGCCCAATTTTCTATCTTTTTAACTTGTTTTCTTATTCTCTTTTCTCGCAGCTATCATGGTTCGCACCAAGGTTCACCAAGTCCATGACCCTAATCGCTTCAGGTCCACCAAAGCGGAGGCACAATATCCATGGTTTCATCAAAAAAATGTTGAAGGGGGTCGATGTGTAAATTTAGCCAATTTAGCCCTATTTGATGTGGAGAGGGCACTTGGGGATATGGGCTGGCTTCCCGTGATCTTGTACAAGGGTTGCACTAGTCCAGATTTGGTGAAGTAGTTTTACTACAACCTACAGGTAGAGGGTGATCTAAAGGATGTGGATAGGGGTAGAGAGCTTCGGATCACTAGTTGGGTGAAAGGGGTTATTATCTCCTTCAATTATCAAAAGTTAGCTAACCTCTGGGCATTTCCAATGATGGGCTATTGGTCTACTGCGCACCAAAGGAGCCCTAGTTCCTAACCACTATTATACACGTAGAGATATGCAATCAGATTCTTTGTGATGACCACTGGGAGATGAAGGCAGTCAACCTGCATCCTGAGCCACGGGTATACTGTAAGATTATTCAGCAAAATCTGATTCCTCAGGGTGGACATTATGAGATGGTCTCCTAGTTGGCTCAGTACTTATTGTACTGCATCTGCACTAGACAACCTGTCTGTCCTCCTTACATTATCATTCGGACTATGCACAGAGCCACGTTGTCTGCTTCGAGAGGTAACTTGCCCTATGGACAGGTGATCTCTACTCTGCTTTCTCACCTACAGGTGAACTTGGAGGATGAAAGGATCTATGAAGACACCTTCTCAGCTGACCTTGATTGGGAGGTCATCTGTAGGATGGGGATGAGAGAGATATAGGTCAGTGATGATGAAAGAAATGCCATGAGACTTCCTCTTACTCGGGTGGCGGCAGCAGATGCAAAGGCGGCAGTTGCGGCAGCAACAAAGGCTGACGAAAGTGATGATGAGGAGGATGATGATCGAATGTACATGGATGTGGATGCCATACTTCCTTCATCACCACAGCACTCTACAAGAGCCGGCCCTTCTCGGGCTTCTCACTCAGCTGGTCCTTCACGTCCTCTATCAGAAGACATAACGGCATTACTGCATGAGATTTGAGACGCTCAGCACTAGACTGAGGGACGAGTGACTAGTCTCACTGAGAGTCTCCGGATGACCCAAACATAGGTAGCCTGGCTCATGAGAGTGTACGTCGAGGATCGTGATCGAGACTTAGAGGCTCCTTGTCACACCCCAATTATGTACTATTCAAAATGGTGTGATGAACCGCTAACAAACCAACGATTCAACTAGGATCTTGAATAGACTGTGTCCGTTTGCTTAAACCATACATATCCACAACCATAATCAGAGTAAATAAACAATAGCGGAAGTCTTATATATTAAATGAACTGAGAGTCTAAAGATGATAACATAAATAAAATATTCAATTATCTTCAAAAATACTAAGACATAAAATAAAATAATTTAATCAATTACATCGTCTGAATAATTTAAATGAAAATCTAATCGTAAACACAAGAGTTGCACTCTCATGACGAATCATGCGACTCCATCACAACTTCAGCGTCCATCGTCGCTGCATGTCCATACATCAGAGCATTTATATAATCTTCTACGGTGGTACCTGCATCATCAACTAAAAATATTCATTGTCGAAAGGGTGAGCATACATCATGGCTCAGTGAGCAAACAAAACAATGCAACAAACATATGCATGCATTCAATTCATATATTTGGTCTGGTTCATAAGTTTGTAATGTGCTATAGAAAGGAAAGGTGGCTGCCGCACCTCTATACACAAATGTGTGGAACCGCCCAACGGATCAAACACCATTGCCACCCCCACATGCACCCACTATGGAATAGAGATAGAGCTAAAATGCTTAGGACCGCACTGCATCACACTTCCCCTGATGCTCTACCCATACCAACACGTAAGCCCCTGCTGGCGAGGGCATGCAAACTGGGCTCGCAACTAACCAATCTTAATGTCAAACAGTGTATCCAAGGCCTCACCCTAGCATCCCTCAATACGTCCATAGAGATAGAGCTAAGGCCCCCCGACAGAGTTAGAGACTACATGGTCCGAGACCACACGGTCCGAGACCACATCCCCTGATGCCCTACGACATAATAGTTCTGCTAAAGTAATGGCGATACGACGATGTTAGTGGAAAAGACTTGAGTAGAGATAGAGCTAGAGTCTGGTGACCAGGCTGAACCACAATGTCATGTCCTCCCCTTGATGCTCCACTCGCATCAAGTACACTAACCACACACATACATTCACATGCCTATTCCTAGCATCATCATCATCATGATGTTATAATAAACGAAATTAAATATGCATGAACAATAATAATAGGAATAGGCACATTACAATCATACAAGCATAGAATCATTCATAGTATTGGACTCAATAAACGAAAACAGTTTATTATTAGCTAATTAGTTTAGGTCTTGTTCCCTCACCTTTGATTGAGCGTAGATCCTCGTTCAAGCTTTATGAATCACTTTTAAATCACTAGAAAGACCTAACAAGTCAATAGATTTTAATTAGAATTAATTCTAATATATTTTAAACTAACTGAAATCGTAGGGTCACAGGTAGGGTAGCACCTAGGGTAGCAGTTTCTGTGACCCTAGGGTGTAGGGTCGGACGTGGGGTCAGATACCATTCGACCCTACGTTCGACCACACACTCCCTGGGACTTCCCGAGGGCATGTGGTTGATCTTGTGGTCTTGTAGGATTGGATATCATTCGACCCTACGTGCGACCACACGTATTCTGAGTCGACCTTTCATTCTAAAGTTCATTCCTTCATGTTTGGATCATTTGGCTTACTTTTATGGTCCATTCTATGATTGTTCTATGGCTCAAAACTACAAGTTATACACTATTGATAGTCCATAATGATTTCCTCCATGGAATCTCTTGAAACTTGTCCATGGATGGATGATTTGGGTTTCTCCTAATCCTATCTTCTTCATAACTATTCTAGGATCTCTTATTCAGGTAAGGAATTAGGTCCATACCTTTATTCAGAGGTTTCTCTGAACTTCCTCCTCTTCCTTAGTCTTTTCTTCAAGTTCCTTCTCTTCTTCTCTTCCTTCTCTTTTTTTTTCTCTCACTTTCAATTAGGGTTCTAAAGGAGTGAAAGAGGCTAAGGGACATCCTATTTATAGAGAAAAACCCTCCATAATAAGTCCCAATGAGTTTAGGAAAGATCCCCTTTGAATTAGGAAAGTTTCTTAATTTTCAGTTTCTGTCTGTCATCGTAGGGTCGGATGTAGGGTCGCAGAATCCGTCGACCCTACGTTATTCTAGTCATGCGACCCTATGACTAGAAAGTCATGGGTTGGACTTTTGTTGAGGTGGGGTCGACCCTACCTGTTTAGGCATGCGACCCTACCCTCACATTTGCTATTTTTAGGTTAAACTTCATACCTGGTCTTGTGATTTCTTCACGCACTTGGTCCACTTGGTTCGACCATGATAGGTAGACCTGGTACAAGGTGGTAAGACCGGTTAGTTCGATATGGGTCTTACACTCCTCCTCCAATGCCTCCAGCTCCATGATTGCTCCTTTTTATTTGTATCACAGAGTAACTGTCCAAACTGTGGACCATACTCTGGCCCTTGATGTACATCTTGTTATTTTAAATTTGAGTCTATATATAAATATAAGCATATTGTTCCCCATTTACATATGTGCATTATTCTCTTCTTTATGTTATGTCTCAAACAACACAGGTGCTTATGGTGTGTTTGTATTAAATCTTTTAAATTTATCCTAGCTTAGTTCACGACTCTTATGGAAATCATTTGGTTTAATAGAATAGAGCCTAAGAGCTCTGAAAACAAGCTATCACACCCCAATTCTGGACTAACCAGTAGTGTGATAAACTGTCATGAGAACCAACGGTTCAAACCAGGATCTCATATAGGCCGTACCCATCCTATTAAACCAGACATATTCTACAAGTATAATCAGAGTAAATAAATAACAGCAGAAGTTTTCATTACTAATGAACTGAGTATCTAACAGTGATAATAAATAATTAATTCTAATTATTCTCAAATAACTCAAGACATAAAATAAAATAATCAACCACATATTCTGGTAATCAATAATAACTAAACTACTTAAAAACGCATTAATTGCACTCGCATGACAAATCATGCACCTCCTCCATTAGTTTCCCATCCATCGCCGCTACTTGTCCATACATCGGCGCATTTACATAAGCTTCAACAATAAGACCTGCATCAACAATTATAATATTTGACATCGAAAGGGTGAGCACACATCATGGCTCAGTGAGCAAACAAAATAATGCGCAAACATATGCATGCATTAAATTCAATATCTTTAGTCTGGTTTTTAAGTTTGCAATATGCTATAGAAAGGTTTGGCGGCCACCGCACCTCTATACACGGGTGTGTAAGCCCACCCAATGGATCAAACACATTGTCATCCACATCCACTCCACCATGGAATAGAGATAGAGCTAAAGT
>JAMYWD010000676.1:0-25000 GCA_028583415.1 Protea cynaroides | reverse complement strand
GAGGTAATCCCATAATATATGGAACTTACCTCAATTTGACCGAGCGTAGAGCGACCAAACTCCCCACAACCTATGTATCTCTCGAGACCTCTGTCTCTCCGAAATTAGGTCAAACGTAGTTTCCATGGATTAAACAGCCATGGACACGGGTGGCAACACTCAGGAGAGGCAAAAGCCTAGGCTCCCCACACATGAGGTTTACTAAACTTTACTCACATCCCATTTCTGGGGTATCCAAGTGGCCCCCTATTAGGCCACCAATCCATGCAAACATCTATCCAATCATATATTTCATTAATACATTTCAATACAACAGTTTCTCACACTCTTGGAGCCAATCCTAGGATTAGGGTGGGCTCATTCTAAATGGACTCACAATGGGTTGGACTCTTTGGAGTCCCCTAACCAATCACATCGTGGGAAATGTGCATCCTAACATACATCTATTACAAAATGAATGTGTTAAATTAGGATACAACACTTTGGGAACGGGAAATTATAAGACTTGCATCGACCACTCGATTAGGAGTGATCACATTCATTTATCATGCATATGAATTGGATTTATTGCCAGCACAAACTTATAAGCATATGAATCAAATTAATGTGAGCAATAAGTCAATATATCAACATACCTCATTGACCAAACTCCTTGCCGAATTTGGAGCAAATCATATGAATCCAATTTGAAGTAATACTTGAGCTTAAATTCATTCATCAAAGTTAAATTTATAAACCCAGCCAACCCGACATAGACATGACTCAATTACACAAATTTGAACCCTATGAAGCTGAATCCGGACTATACGAACTTAGACCTAATTATAAACCTAACCTGAACCAGCCTATACCAAACTAGACCTACAGGCCAAACCATATTTACACTAATTATTCCAAACCTCACCAAACCTTTCAATTGGACTGTACCTAAGAAATAAATAAAAAAAGAACAAGAAGCTGGAAACCTAAATCCTAATCAAAGATCATCTCTGAATACAAAATAAAATAAAAATACAAGGCCCAAAACATGAAGTTCAAGCTATAAGAAAACAGAGAGGATAGAAGCCAAAGAGCTTACGAGAAAATATAAAAAATCCAAATCAGAATTAAAGCCTATAGGAACTCTTCATGGGAGTCAAATGAAATTTAAGGCAAACAATGAAGGAATTTAATAAAAGAGATCAAACTAGAGAAATATTCAACAAAGCAACCGTGTTAAACTTTAACAAACTTTAAGGAATGTCACTGAGGATTTGCAAAGATTAACATGTAGATATAAGGAAAAGAAGAAAAAAAAAAGGAAGAAAAGAAATGAATAAAAACTATTAAAGAATCAGACAAGAAAACATACATGGTCTGTAGCGGTGGTGCCTCCCTTTCTCTTTACAGCAGTGGTGGTGGCATTGCTTCCTCTTCCTTCATGGGGGCGGCTAGGCTGGAACCCCTCTCTCCATCTCTTTTTTTTTTTTTTTTTTTTTTCTTCTCCTTTTCATTTTCTCTGTCCTGATTCCCAATCTCCAGCAGCTTCCATCACCGCTCTATCCTCTCCCTCTTTTTATCTCTTTTCCTTGCTAAGTTTGATGGGGTCATCCTATTAGGTGGTGTAGTAGGCCATTAAAGAGGTATGGAGAGTATTTGTGAGTTGTCGATTAAGGGAGAATGTTGGTGTGACAGTGGGTGGCTCAAAGTGTTTGTGGCAGCATGACTATGAGTAGGTAGGTGTGATGTTGGGCATTGGGTGTGAGGTGTCGAGTGATAGTCTCTCTCTCTCTCTCTCTCTCTCTCTCTCTCTCTCTCTCTCTCCTCTCTTTTCTCTGTCTTCCGGCTTTCTCTTCTTCTTTCTTAACCCAAGAACCAAATGAAAACCTCTTCATTTTATGGTTATGATGGATCCGTGTAAATCCCAAGGGCAAAAATGACTTCATTGCCCCTCACCTTATATGCCCATAGTACCCATTGATTTATATATATATATATATATATATAACCACTTTCTCTTTTTTCTTTTTTTATTCATTAATTTATTTTTGGAAATTTTTATGTTATTAAACCTAAATGACAAAATTGCCCCTCTCCCATCATGCATGATGACGTAACGAGAGAGGGAAATTCTGCAAGGCAAAACTGGGTATTGACAAAGCCGCCACAACTTTGTCATCCGAGCTCCAAATCGGACGGTTCAACTTGCAGTTTTTATATTTTTGGCTCTTCTATTCGTTGGGCGGTGTTGGGAGTTAAAAAAACTGAGAAAAATTGAAAAAAAGGTTTTCAAGAGATACAGAAAGTTTTCTAGGGTTTTGTGCCCTGTGGGAGTGATTAATCACCAACTACCTCTTCTCTGTGCATAAATGGAGTGCTAAATCCCTGTGAGAGATTGGTAGAGTTTTTATTTTTTTCATTCATGGTGATTATGAGTTGTGTGGAAGAGATTGAAAGCATGTGAGCAAAGTGTGCTCTATGAATCAAGTTCTGCCATCATTGAAGGCTGTTGAAGAGTTCCTGAGAGCAGTTTGAAGCTTCAGAGATATTGTCTACCATTCGAAAGCATTGTTTGTGAGATTTTTTAATTCCCTATTTGCTTATGCTTTTAATATATTGTATGCTAGCGTAGGTGAAAGTTGTTGAATTTCTAGTTAGTGGGGGAAAATTGTAAGGCATTATTATAAGCTAAAAAATTATTATTTGCTTCCCGTGGGTGTAGGTTAAGCTTGGTGTGTGCAGCATGTACTGAACACTGGCTATCATAGCCTAAATCTTGGCATTGTTTGCCCTCTCAGTTTTATGATGGGAAAACCCAAGATTAGTATCATTGTCTTGTTAGAGACTAAAAACTGAGTATTGAGTAAATATGGAGCCCATTGGGCATTACTCCGTGGACTAGCCATCACACACTGTGGTGGTGAAACACGTAATATCTCTATATTCATTGTTTTATTTTCTGGTATATTTTAGAGTACGTGGAATGGCTTGCAGGGTGGGTGTGCAAATCTGGTAGACCTGACCACTGAGTGATAGCGAGATAGATTTGCATGAGCTTGTGTGTGTGTGAAAAATTAGATCACCATCAGCTCTGAGTAGCAGTGAAATTATCAGGGAAAAATTTAGACACTGATTCACCCCCCTCTCAGTGTCATATCAAGTTCATTACAAACATGTGACCACATTCATGACAAACCGATATCATGAACATAATATGAAACAATGACCTAAGCATCCTCCATAATATTCTACATTAAAGACCTACTACACCACAAAAGAGAAATTTAAAATATAGTCTGATTTGCATTGCGTATAACGAAGTACAAGAATATTGTGAGATACATTTTTGAGCTATTTGAAAACTTAAAGAAAGATTGGGTGGATAATTAATTACAAATAAAAAGTACATGATAACCCATTTTTGAGTTTGCATTCGAAAACTCTTGGGCAAGAATTTGCAACAGAAAATTCTTGGGAAGCACAATAATGATTGGTATCATCTTCAACCATGCATGTGTAGACCTTCAAAGTCTTTACAAAGACATTGCACTCCTCCATATGTTCCTGTGAAGAATACCTATAATTGAGGTTCAGAAACAGATTCGTTTAGACATTGATTAGAACATAAGCATTTGGATCGTAAAAGCTTTATTCCATACAAAAAAACAGTCCATTTCAAACAGGTTTAAATTAAAAAAAAAAAAAAAGATTTAGGCATGTGGAAGAAAAAGAAGTTTTATTTATCAAAGCAGACGATTACCTTTCTATATGAATTGCCTTCATTTCCTTCATCTGCTTGTTTATGGTATATCGTTGATGTTGAGGCTTGGGAAGATAAAAGCATAGAATAAGAATTATCAAAACAATGCTATACAACAACCAAAGATATGTTATCATAGGCATAAGGATATAATAATAGTGTGAAATAAATTGTTATAATTTCATGAATAGTACTAATAACAATGAAGTAAAACTGTTATGATTCTCCAATTCTTGACAAACAACCAATGAATTCCGATACACTAAATTAAAAGGTGCAACTGGGGGAAACTGATGAGAAGCTTGAACAGTAGGTGAATTAACTTGTCCCCTTCTATTTTTTTTTCTTTTCCAAATGACTCTTTTGACGTTTTCCACCTTTACATCTTTCTTTCTTCTTAAGTCCTCTTGGAATAAGGACAGTAAGATAATCACTTTTCAAACTTACATCTCTGGTATCGAGGTCAAAATTTTGTAGCTATTGAGACAGTTCATTCAGACCATTGTTAATCATTACATATCCCTCAGTTGAAATACATACTTGTATCAATATCTTAATGGCTTTGGGGTAAATATGTTTGTAACGTGATGTGTAATCCAAGTGTACATTTTCTTCTATTAGGTTTCCTTGACTCTTTTAGTATCATGTTCTTTACACCACGTGTCTGAATGGCACTACAGAATGTCAAATGTCTCAAACTTCATGCAACTACATTTAATTACAAGTTCATATGGAAAAAATAAAACTGTAAAATCCCCAGCTACATTAAGAATAGCCACTACATTTTCAAGAGTCCCGTTACTGGCATGCTTAGACTTTATGTAACAAGCACTAATCTAACTATACTCCTCTCTTGGAATTATTCAAATATTGTAGGAGTTTATATTTCTCCAGCTTGTGCCATAACTGGTGACTTGGCAAACAAATTTCTTGGTGTTTTATTTCTTGCTTCGAATTCAATCTTTAATTCATTGTCATGTTTATCATTCAACACCCTTTCAAAATGTTTGAAAAACTACACAAGGTTTAAACTCAATTTCAAATAATCCTTCAAATCCCTATTGATACTTTTACTAAGTTTTGTACTTCGCATACCTAAAGTGAATGTCATTTTCATATAACAATTAGCCCATTTTCCCCTTAAACTATAAATATGATATAACCATGAATCATCTTTGACTGGATAATTAGCATTCAATTTCTCCCATGCCATTTCAAATTCTTGTTCATCCTCATAGTGATACATACAAGATTCGAAATCTCTTTGAAAATGTGATCCATCTTTCATTAGATTCCCTAAGTGTTTAATATCATTTTGCATAATGTACCAAGTACACAACCCATGCCATTCTGGAAACACCTTAGATATAGCCTTCTCCATTGCAGCATCTTGATCAATAAACATTGTTATCGATTTTTTCTAACCATGAGCTTCAAAAAAAGCCTCAAACAACTATTTAAAGGATTTGGCTGTCTCATCATATAACAATGCAGTTCCAAAAATTACAACCCCTCTACGGTGATTAAAACCAGCAAATACACTAAATGGCCTATACTTTTTATTGGTGCTAAATGTAGTATCGATTGTGATAACCTCACCAAAGAGTGCATAATCTTGTCTCATCCTAGGTTCAGCTCAAAATATATTAGTTATTTGCTCTTCACTGTCCAACTGTATTTTTGTACATAAAAGAAGAGTTGTCACAAGTTTGCTTCTCGAAGTATATCAATAAACTTCTAGTTTCACCATAAACTAAGTCACGTTGACGCTTAGTCCGAAGATAATTCTTAAAATCTTATTGGATGTACCCAAGGTTTTTATTCCCACCTACTTGTATACCCATGTATTCAAATGTGGCCTTAGGTCTAATCTTAGAATCATCAACCAAATCAGTCTCAACAGCCTATATATTTGAAAGTTTGCATTGTGACCGCTTCATATGTAATGTAGTGGGTAGATGAAGAAGGTGATTATGCTCTTCGACAAAGTCATGACACTGGTATTGTCCATTCTCCATTATCGCTATTACCATCCTTGCAGGACAATTGGCTCTAGTCTTAGCTCAAGGTTTGATTGTATCAATATCCCGTTTGTCATTTTGCCTCAAACCATGTTTGTTAGATACGACGAAGCGCCATCAGCCCAGGTCAGGCAACAATCTCCTTAAGGTATTGATCAATTTGTCTTTGTAGCTCCTCTTCATAGTTGTCAAGGCGACCCTAGGCGTTGGAGGCCGTCCTTGGCGCCTAGGCGACCAAGGCGTTCCTAGTGTTTTTTTTTTTTTTTGCTTAAAATATCAATGCTATATTTATGTTTATACTTTATATATTATATGCAATAATGCAATATGCTACATCAAGAACTAACGTTTAACTATTTAATAAACAAAGAATGACTAAAGCATAAAATGTAAAAACTAAAAAAGCATAATTATAGTTAAAAAAAAAAAACAAAGCAATAAACTAAGAACATAATAGCATATAAAATAAGAAACAAGAGTGAAACTCTATAATGCATGAAAAGAACTAAAAATGTAAATTACTCAATAAATATTATATTGTTGTTACCTACTTACCTCCATGTTGCTAAATAAATGTGTAGACTGTATGTACCTCTATTCCTCAGTAGTTCAGTGACAGAGTGGCCGAATGATACCTAACAGGATGTAGGTTTGAATCCTACACCTACTTGGGGGAGTCAAAAAATCATAAATTATAAATATTAAAAATCTTGCATTAAAAATATATGCAACAAGCCAACAAGATGGGAAATAGTGAAATACTCATAGTCTCAATGTCTAAAATCAACATAGGTCCTAAACAATGCAATAAACAACTCAATAAAACAATCCATAACTAAATTCAGATTCTTTAAGTATCAAACATTAAATATCAGCAAATAGAGAATGGTCAACTTGTTGTTCTTACTGCTCCCCTTTTCTATCACCCTCAGACCTCAGACCAAAATCATCCTCAACATCTTCATCATCATTATTAACATCATCTTCTTCAATATCTTCTCCATCAGAATCATCTTTAACCGATCCCCTTCCCCTCACACGATGTATGTAGACATTGCTGGTGGATGCTTGTGCTCTTGTTAATCTAATGTGCCCCCTAGTAGATGTTGATGCATCCATTGTTCTATCTACATCGCCCCACGTGAGATCATTATGGACCATATCCTCTTCTTAGTTAGTCATCCACTCAGAACTCTAGTCCAACTCATCTAGCACTAGGGGATTATAAGATCTTGACTTCTCACGATTTGCCCTAAACCTTTCTTGAAGACGTCGATTATATTTGACATAGACTAAATCATTTAAATGTTGATGTTCTACTCTATTCCCTTTCTTGGTATGTATATGAAATTATAAGCAATAAAGACTGTCATTCTTCTTTAAAAATAGATACAAAAAAAATCTAATATTTAAAAAATAAACTTTGTACTTAGTTTTTAGTACTTACAGATTCAAATGTGCTCTAATTGCGTTCGCAACTAGAAGCAGAGCAACATAGGCCTAAAATACGGAATGCAATCTTCATAAGATCTTCGGTATCTCCTCCATGTGTTGACCACCATTTCACTATAAAGTATAAAATACAAATTAAACCATGGTAAATAGTAGTTAAAACAATTAAACAACTCTTTTAAAGTCATAAATTACTTATAGGGGCTCACAAGATTTCTTTGTCTAATTTCCATTTCCAGTCCAAATGCACCTTCACGATGTTTATAAGTAGATGCCTCCATAGAAATATTGTCTTGCAAATTTGGGTCAAACACCATTCTTGTAAGTACTTCATAAATACTTCACTGAATACATTTTGTATTTTCCCCTGTTTACCAAAATCATTCTTTGTGTACTCCAAGAATTTCCCAGGATTAAGAAACAAAGCGATAATATATAAAGGGCGCCCCATCTGGAACTCCTAGCGCTTCTCAATAATATTGACCACTTTTTTCCAAAGTCTTCCTTTATCAGCAAAGTTGAATTGTATCCTTTTTTGCTTCTATTGTCCTTTGGATTGTTATTGTTGGCAAAATGGGTCAAGTTTGATGAGAGAGAGTGACAATGTTTTTGATGATGTGGTAGGTTCTCTAATGATGTGGTATTTTCTGATGTGAGAGAAGGAGGAGAGAGACTATAGAGAGAGAAAGAGGAGAGAGAAAGAGGAGAGATAGAGGAGAGAGAAATTAATGGGACCTAAGTGTGGGTGGGATCCACACTGCTTGTGTGGTGTGGCAGCCGGCTACATGGTCAGCCCCATGGCCAGCCACATGGCCAGTCGATGGCACAGCCATGCAGCCATGGCCGTAAGGCCAGCGGGCCAGCAGCAAGCCAGTCTGCAGCCTGCGTGCATGAGCATGCCTATGGTTTTCCCCCTGCGTGCCAGTTGTTTGATGAAATTTCTAGAGAGAGAGACAGAAGGTGCTCGACGATATGTTTAGAGAGAAGCACCTCTCGGGAAGAATGTGTTTGTACAGGGTTTGGTTATAAGAAATCTGGTTACAGAGGTCCTTTTGGAGAAAGTTCAGGGGTATTTTGGGTAAACATAATAAATATTCAGTATTAATGGCCTCGATGAAGCCCTGGAGCCCAGATTCGGATCGGATGGCTCTCAAAAGTGTGGTATCCAGTGTATCTATCTAGGCGCATCAAGATTTTATCGCGCTCAATCTGATTGGCCAAATGCAACTTAAAATAATGCATCGCAGCACATGAAGAATGTCCCGTAATTAGGTGATGCGCATCTACGGTGCACATTGGTGTAGATTTAGATCCAGTGGCTACGTGCTTCTTTGATCTTTGAAGGCGCGATAAATTCAGATCCAACGGATCTTGTCAAATCCCATGCTTTTAATGAAGATCCGAAGGCTTTTAAAGAGATTCCCTGTTCCGCCAATCAGCTTTCGACAACGCATAAGGCAACGACAATTTGGTGTTGCGCGGGTGCATGGAAATGACTTAAAAGATGCTTTTTAGAATTTTCTGATTGGCTGAACTTCAAACCGCCTTAACTCCATCATTTGGAGTCCAAATCTGACTGTTCAAGTTGCAATTTCCTTATTTTTCGATGCTCTTTCTATTGGGAGGCATTGGGAGTCATGAAAACAAAGAAAAAATGAGAAAAAAAATAAGAAAAGAAGGGGTAGAAGAGAGGTTTTTAGGGTTTCTTTGTGTTGTGTGAGCATTCAATCACCAACCAACTCCTTTCTGGTCATCAATGGAGTTTTGATCACTTGTGAAAAGTTGGTGGGGTTCTTTTTCATACATCTATGGTGGTTATTGCTTGTGAAGGAGAGAAGGGAGAGTGTCACACCCCAATTCTGGCCGAACTAGAAGTGTGAGTGAACCATCACTGAACCAACGGTTCACACCAGGATCTCAATAGGACCGTGTCCACTCATACAAACCATTGCACATAACCATAATAAAAAAATAATAAAATACAACGAAAGTCTTTAAATAAAATGAACTGAGTGATCGATTGATAATTTAATAAAATATCAAGTTATTCTCCACACTAAAACGTAAATAATATCCTTACATCACCTTGTAAATCCAACTGAAAATAAATAAAATAATCCAAATAAACACCCCTAGAGATACACGCAGAAAGGGCACTCGCATGAAGCGTCATGCTCGTCCTCTCCTGCTTGCACGTCCAGGGCAGCCACGCCTCCATACACTGGAGCGTCCACGTAATCCTCCACTGTATAACCTGCATCAACATCTAAAAACATGTATATATACAAGGGTGAGCTCACAACTTAGCTCAGTAAGACAATCAGACAATGCAACAAACATATGCAAGAGTAATATTCACATTATGGTCTGGTTTTAAGTTTGCAATGTGCTATAGAAAGGATTGGCGGCCACCGCACCTCTATACACGAATGTGTGAAGCCGCCCAATGGATCAAACACTACTGTCGTCACACATGCACCCTATCATGGAATAGAGATAGAGCTAAGGCGTCCAGATCAAACACCGCCAACACCTCCCCTGAAACTCTAGCCATACCAATACGTAAGCCCCTATTGGCGAGGGCATGCAAACTGGGCTCGCAACTAACTAATCCTATATGCCATCACAGTAGGCCCTGTCCCAGCATTGCTCCCTACGGCATAGAGATAGAGCTAGAGTCTAGTGCCCAAGCCGGAGATGACAGTGCCACTACCTCCCCCTGATACCCTACCCACACCAAGCATGCTTAGACAGAACGATACGAAAAGGTGCTAGTGTGAGGAATGATCCCAGACCTCTAGTCCTTCCCATTCCACACACCAACGAAAACAATCACATGCCTAACAGTCACAACCTAGCATAGCGAGTATGCATGAATAATAATAATAACTGAAAGTAAAAGATGACATGCGAGAATGCACAAACATCAATCCATAGAACCATAATTATAACAATGATTTACTGTTATTTAATTATTAGGGTTTAGGTTTGACTCCGTTATCTGACGCTTGTTTGATAGCTTGCTCCGCGTCACAAGGTCCAAACGTGCTATCACAAGGTTCTACACGATATTAGTGTTTAGTTAGAATAGTTCTCTTAAGGTTTACGTTGGTCGAAAAACCAACAATGGCGAAACACATCTCACAGAGCTGACCGGTCACAGGTACCTGTTGCAATACTATGGGGAAACCTACGATCGGTATGGTCGACCGGTCCCCACAGACCAGTCCCCGGGAAGTACCGGTTGCAATACCGGTCGCATATGGTGCGACCGGTATGGTCGACCGCTATGTCTCCGGAAGACCATACATCCGATTTCTCGACTGCCATCGATCATCCCCTATTGATCCTAGGGTTTCTCCTACACATTCTAGGTCTGAGCATTGAGTTAGAGTTGTTTCCAACTCCATTCAAGTCCTAGCCTCGATGATCTTCGACTTAGAACTTGAATCTAGGGTTTACCATTAATTTAGGGTTCGACGACAAAATAGGGTTTAGATATATACCTGCTTTGCATGGTATTGATCCAAGCAAACTAACCATCCTAGAGTCATAATGTAAAAGAAGGTTTAAGCACTTATCTTCGACTTGCGGTAAGGTGTTCTTCGTCGAGCGGCAATGGTGGCTCTTCCTTCTCCTTCCTAGCTTCTCCTCCTTCTTCAATCTCTGTCTCCTCTCTAGGGTTGGTAAGGATCAATGAAAGAGGTTTTAGGAGGTTTAGAGGGGTTTATATAGGCTAGGTTTAGGTTTAGGAAGCCTCCTAGTATTAGGAAAGTCCTTCGGTTTGAAATTTGGAAAGTGGGACCCATAAAGATCCGTTTTCGGATCTAAGTGCTCTGCTGCGCAGGCCATACCGGTCGACCGGTACCAAGACTGGTACCATCGACCGGTATGAATTAATTTATACTTAATTCGGTTCGTTTCATACCTGTTTGTCATCCGCTCGTCCCGTCTGGCCCGGTGATGATTGGAAGACCAGTTACGATATGAATTCAAGGTTTAGATCGGGTTCATGGAGTGCGGGTCTTACAACTCCCCCACCCATAAAAGAAATTTCATCCCCGAAATTTGCATGTAGGTTTCACAACTCCCCCACCCTTAAAATAAATTTTGGCCTCGAAATTTGAACGTACCTTAGTCGTCGAAAAGGTTAGGGTATTCCTTTCTCATCGCATTCTCTTCCTCCCAATTAATTTCTTCTACATCTTGGCTTTTCCAAATGCACTTTAACGTAGTAGATATCCTTGCTTCGAAGATGTTGTACCTTTCGGCTTGTGAGCATCATAGGTATTACTTCAAATGTTAAGTCCTCTGTCAAGTCTGGTGGGTCTGCTGTCAAGATGTGCGATGGATCCTTGACATACTTCTTCAATAAAGATACATGGAACATATCATGAACGCTTGACATGGATGGTGGTAGAGCCAGTTGATATGCCACATTGCCACGTCTGGTCAAAATCTCGTATGGTCCCATATACCTGGGGCATAGCTTCCCCTTCTTACCAAACCGTTTCAGACCTCGCACAGGTGATATCTTCAAGAACACTTTATCACCCACTGCAAACTCTAGATCTCGACGTCGGTTATCTGCATAGTGCTTTTGTCGAACTTGAGCTGTCTTTACTCTTTCCTTGATTTGATCAATCACTCGACAAGTTTCTTCGACGAACTCCGGCCCTACAATTCTTCTCTCTCCCACCTCATTCCATAACAGAGATGTACGACATTTCTTCACATAGAGTGCTTCATATGGAGCCATCTGGATCGTAGCCTGGTAACTATTATTGTAAGCAAACTCGATGAGCGATAGATTCTCGTCCCAAGCTCCTTTGAAATCTAGAGCACACGCTCTGAGCATATCTTTTAAGATTTGAATAGTTCTTTCTGACTGCCAGTCTGTCTGAGGATGAAAAGTTGTGCTAAACTTCTGCTTGGTTCCCATTGCTTTCTGTAATCCTTCCCAAAACTTTGATGTAAAACAGGGATCTCTATCAGATACTATACTTTCTAGGACGCCATGAAGTCTGACTATATTATCCACATATAGCTTGGCCAGCTTCCCTACGGTATACTGAGGTCTGATAGCGATGAATCGAGCTGTCTTGGTAAGTTGATCGACTACAATCCAAACTGCATCCACTGACCTTGGTGTCAAAGGTAGGCCAGTGACGAAATCCATTGTGATACAATCCCACTTCCATGCTGGTTCCGGTAGTGGTTGTAGCAAACCCGTGGGTCTCTGTCTTTCTGCTTTAACTTGCTGACAATTCAGACATTGGAACGCGAATTGAGCTACATCTGCTTTCATACCCCTCCACCAATATAGTCTTCTTAAATCATGGTACATCTTGGTGCTTCCTGGATGTACCGAATATGGGGTGAAATGAGCTTCTGTTATAACTCGATCTCTGATATTTGAGTTCTCATTCTCAGGTATACATAATCGTCCACGATACCTGAGTACCTTGTCTGAATCCAAGGTAAAGTCAAGATTGCTTTTACCCTTTTCTAGATCTTCTTGCACAAGTCTTGAGGTGTGGATCCTGTAGGATTGCTACTTTGACCTCATCTATAAGATCCGATGAGATCTTCAAAGCTGCGAACAACAACGTGAACTTATGAATTAAGCCCTGTTCCACTGGATCTCCTGCAGTTTCTAATATATACTCTTCATCATTTTCTATTGAGCTTGAGGCTGCAGCACACAATGCAGCATTTGTACTAGGTCCTACCTCAGGCTTCGATGCCCACTTTTGGCTTAAGGCATCAGCCACAACATTTGCCTTACCTGGATGGTATTGGATGTCACAATCATAATCTTTCAATAATTCCAGCCATCTCCTCTGTCTCATATTCAGGTCCTTCTGAGTGAAAAGGTAAGTTAAGCTCTTGTGATCCGATTTAATCTAAAACTTTTCACCATAAAGGTAGTGTCTCTAAGTCTTGATTACATGAATAACCGCAGCTAATTCCAGATCATGCGTAGGATAGTTCTTCTCATGTTCTTTCAACTGTCTTGATGCGTAGGCAATCACCTATTCTCCTTGCATCAACACACATCCAAGACACCCTGAGGCATCCGTATATAGGGTAAACGACAAGCCTGGTGCTGGGATGGTCAAGATAGGTGCAGAGATTAGTCTTCACTTCAAAGTCTGAAAGCACTTCTCACACTCATCCGTCCATATGAACTTTTCCCCTTTCTTGGTTAGTCTGGTAAGTGGAACAACGATCCTTGAGTAGTCTTCCACAAATCTTCTATAGTAACCAGCCAATCCAAGGAAACTACGAATCTCCACAACTGATTTCGGTGCATCCCATCCTACTATAGCTGTGATCTTGCTTGGATCTACCTTGATACCTTCTGCAGATACTATGTGACCCAAGAAGGCCACTTCTTTCAGCCAAAATTCACATTTCTTGTACTTGGCGTAAAGCTTCTCTCTTCTCAGCCGTTGTAGGGCTGCTCTCAAATGTGTTGCATGAGTCTCCCTGTCTTGCGAGTAGACCAATATTTCGTCAATGAATACGATGACCGAAGTGTCCATCATGTCATGAAACACTCGGTTCATTAATTCCATGAACGACGCTTGAGCGTTAGTCAACCCGAATGACATTACAAGGAACTCATAATGTCCATACCTTGTCCTGAAAGCAGTCTTCGGAATATCTGCGGCCTTGATCTTCAATTGGTGATACCCTGATCTAAGATCAATCTTCGAGAAAACCTTTGCACCCTACAACTGATCGAACAGATCATCGATCCTAGGCAAAGGATATCGGTCTTGATGGTTAACTTGTTCAGCTCTCGGTAGTCGATACATAGCCGTACACTACCATCCTTCTTCTTAACGAACAATACAGGTGCTCCCCATGGCGATATGCTTGGTCGTATAAAACCCTTATCTAATAGTTCTTGTAATTGGGTCTTCAACTCCTTTAATTCTGTAGGGGCCATCCTGTATGATGCTTTAGACACCGACGCCGACCCTGGCATTAGGTCTATCATGAACTCTGTAGCCCTGTCTGGAGGTAGACCTGGGAGATCTTCTGGAAATACATCTGGAAACTCTCGTACCACATCTAGATCTTCCATCTTTGGCACCTCAGCAGTTATGTCGACCACCGACACTAAGTACCCCACTCCTCCCTTCTCTAAGCATCTCTTAGCTTTTAGGGCGGAGAGGATCAACTTCCGCTTCCTAGGTAACTTGGTCCCAGTGAAGCTAAACTTTTCCCTTTCTCCTTTATAAGGACAAGTTTCCTTTCACCACATAATATGCTAGCCGAATGATGGCCTAGCCAATCCATTCCTAAGATGACGTCAAAGTCTGCCATCTCGAGTAGAACCAGACTTGCTTCTAGGTTTCGGCCCTCAATACTAACTGTACACGGCCCATAGTATTCATTCAACGCCACTTCGACTCCCAATGGAGAGCGAACTATCAAGCTTGGGTTCAAACACTTGACAGGTAATTCCATTCGCTTCCCAAAAGAAATAGAAACGAAGGTGTGCGTGGCCCCAGAGTCAAAGAGTACTCTAGCAGGTATACCAGCTATATTTATAGTCCCTGAAATTTAATTATCCCTTAGTTTTACATGATCAAATACAACAAACAGTAAGTCAAATAGGAAGGGATAGAATCATACCAGTAACCACATCAGGTGATGCGGCTGCCTCTTCAGTGGTGACTGCGAATACCTTTTCTTGCTGCGGCAGTTGCTTCTTAGGTAGAGTACAAGTCTTCGCATAATGACCCAATTGCTGACAGTTTAAACATTTAACATTTGGGTTCTGTCCAGCAAACTATAACGGTGGTGGTGCAGTAGTGTTCCTTGCAGGCATCACAGTGGACTGAGCCCTGTATGGGCGGAATGGTCTAGTATTGCCTCCACCTGAAGTCTCAGTAGCAGGCCTCTTCAGTCCCTTGTTTTGAGCAAAGAAGCTGTCTCTTTGACTGGATTCAATTACCCTAGCAATCTGTACAGCCTCATTATATATCTTCTTCTCCAAACCCAAGACGTGCTCTCGAATACTTCCTCGTAATCCCATGGTGAACCTACGAGTCTTGGTTTCTTCTTCTTGCATGCTTGCCGGAGCGAAGAAGAACAACTCTTCATATCTCTGCTGGTAAGCATCAACCGTCGACTGGGATTGCTGCAGGTTGAGAAATTCCTTCTCCATTTGATCTCTAAAGCTCTTCGAAAAGTATTTATCGAAGAAAGCTCCCTTGAATGTTGCCCAATTGATCAGAGTGTGCTTTACCTCTAAGTATGACCGGGTAGAAATCCACCAAGCATTTACATCTTCCTTGAGCATGTGCGTAGCAAACAACACCTTCTCATCCTCCGTACAAGTCATCAAACGGAAGTTCTTCTCTATTTCTGACACCCATTGTGCAGGCCATAGTGGTTTTCCTGGTTTCCGTGTAAAGGTAGGGGGGTTTCAGCTTCAAAAACCTATCCACCGCTCGGCTTAGGTCATTCTGCCCCTGTGCATTTGTTCCATACCATGGTGGTGGGTACGGATAGATTCCTTGATAGACAGATGACGATGGAAATTGGTGTGGTGGTTGTAGATTCTGTCCTTGGCCCATCGGCCCAGTACTACCATCCATTGGCAGTGTGTTGTTGTTTCCCCTAGACTCAGGTGTACCATCTATGGGAATATATCCTGGTGGCCTGAACATCTTCAGCATCTCGTTCAGGAATGTTTTCTGCTAAGCTTCCATCTGAAAAACCAGATTGGTCACAATTGTTTCAGAGTTTGTGTGAGGAGGTCCTGGCAAATTTGTTGGTGCTCTGGGACTCTGCCTTTCTTCACCGTTTGGGTTCACATTTTGCTCCTCAACATTTCATGTTTCCACGTTGTCCTCATCTTGGCGTACCCTAGAGTGGTGACGCCTTCGCGAGCCTCTACGACTGTTTCCGCCTACCATCTCAGATAGTCTGTTTGGATCTGAGAAGAAGACATAACACATGAGGTACAATCGAATAATCATAATAGTGTTAGTCTTTAACAATTGCAAGGCAAAACATCGTAACGAAACTTAAATCAAAATTTTACAAATTTTTTTTCCCAAAATTTTTTGGGTTTTCATTAGTTGTCCGGTCACAACATACCGGTCGCGGCACTGTGTATGGTAGTGCGACCGGTATGTCCAGGTAGACAAAATTTCTTGGATTCCCGAGAGGTACCGGTCGATGTACCGGTCGCTACCCTGTAGGGTATGGCGCGACCGGTATAGTCGACCGGTCAGGATTTCTCCCCTGACCGAGAGGTACCGGTCGACATACCCTGGGGGTACTGGTCGACCGGTATGGGCAAAATCGTCGACCGGTATGCCCAGAATGGCTTTAAAATCGTGAAAAGTGAGATTTTTCGCACTTTTCTTTTCCTCTTCCTCTTCGGTGGCAATTCCTCTCTGGCTTGCTGAGTTGCTACAGTCCGACCGGTGATCTTAGAAGCCATTTTCTTCCGATCAAGACCTAGAACATCGCCTCCAAGTAAGTTCTTTCCTTCCATTCATCACTTTCATATTGTTTCTCTATGGTTCCAAACCCAAAATTTAGGTTTTTCTTAGTTTAGGAAATTCTAACCGTAGGAACTCTTTTCCTTCGACTTAGAATGGGTTAAGGGACCTCTATGAGCAAAAGCCCTCAACCAATTTGAGGTTCTACCGAAAGGTTTTCACAAAAATGAAAATTTTTGACTTTTAACCTAGGTTTTGGTAAAAAAAAATGAATTTTTCTGAAAATTCCTAAATTTCTTGTTTGATTGATGTATGTTTGGTTTTCATGAAGTGTTTGGGGGATACGTAAGTCCTCCTCCCCAGGTTTTGGGTGAGTTCGAGGCTTTTGCTTAATTTACTGTCGTTATGTCGAAATTTCAAAAATTTATAACCCATTTCTCTTTGTTTTGTCCTTGTTTGTAGTTCAGAATGTCTCAACGCAGAGGTGCGGGTAAACGTTCCTTTGGTCTTGGCATGCACCGCCCGCATCCGCCTATTCCACAGCTCGATGAGTGGTGGTTTCATTCTGAGGCGGTGCAAGCCCGTTTTCCCTGGTTTGAGGAGAAAAATATTGAGTCGGGGCGACGGGTGAACCTGGAGCAGCTGCAGCGGTTGGACGTTGAGGCAGCTTTTGATAGACTTGGGTGGTTGCCCGTTATCACCTATACGGTGACTACCCATCCCAACCTTGTTAAACACTTCTATGTGAACCTGGAGGTAGAGGGAGATGTCAATGACTTCAGTCAATGCAGGGAACTCCGCCTTACCAGTCTCGTCAAGCGTGTCCCCATCTCCTTTAACACTCACCAGCTCGCCGATCTCCTAGGGATTCCCAATGATGGGGACTTGGTCTACTGTGCCCCTAAGATGAAGGGCTTTTTCACAGACGATCTGCGCCAGGAGATTTTGGAGTAGCTACTTAACCCTAGAGCGCCTATGAAGGCTGCTAGCTTAAGACCTATGCCTCGGGTATACAGTCACATCATCCAGCACAATATTGTGCCTCAGAGCGGCCATTACAGTGAGTTGTCTCAGCTCACTCAGTACTTGACCTATTGCGTCTACACTGGGGAGCGGGCCTATCTTCCCTACATCATTATCAGGACCATGCATCAGGCTACTTTGTCTGATCAGGCCAGTAACCTTCCATATGGCCGACTCATCACCACTCTTCTGCAGCGATTACGAGTGGACATGAGGGGTGTGACTGCTGTTGAGGATACTATGACCTCGGACATTGACTGGGATGCCATTCTCCGGATGCAGATGGACAACCTGCCGATCAGCGATGAGGAATTAGAGGCTAGTCCTCGCCCACTCAGGAGGGTAGCAGCCGCGGCAGCAGCAGCAGTAGCAGCCAATGCGGCTCATGCAGCAGAGGCAGGGGGTGATGATGAGGGTGGCGATGATTAGATGGAGGATGTTCCAGCGCCAGCACCACAGCCCACACATGCTGCAGGACCATCTCAGCCTCCTCCCGACACCGTGATGGGTATGTTCACGGAGATCATGGATGCTCAGCGTGAGATGAGCCATGACTTGGGGCGCCTTGCTCTCAGCCTCAGAGTTACCCAGGAGCAGGTGTGTTACGGCTCAGGGTCACCTATGCGCGTGATTATGATATTGCCGACCCTATTCCTCCTATGCCCCCAACCCCATGATAGACTCCTTATTTTTCCTCTCTTTTACAGCACCGTTTATATTACAGGGTAACTGTCCGAGATAGAGCTAAGGCGTCCGGATCAAACACCGCGAACACCTCCCCTGATACTCTACCAATACCAACACGTAAGTCCCTATTGGCGAGGGCTTGCAAACTGGGCTCACAACTAACCAATCCTACATGTCATCATAGTAGGCCCTGTCCCAGCGCAGCTCCCTACGGCATAGAGATAGACCTAGAATCTAGTGGCCAGGCCGGAGACCACAGTGCCACTTCCTCCCCCTGATACCCTACCTGCACCAAGCATGTTAAGACAAAACGATACGAAAAGGTGCTAGTGTGAGGAATGATCCCAGACCTCCAGTCCTTCCCATTCCACACACCAACGAAAACAATCACATGCCTAACAGTCACAATCTAGCATAGCAAGTATGCATGAACAATAATAATAACTGAAAGTAAAGGATGACATGGGAGAATGCACAAACATCAATCCACAGAACCATAATTATTAACAACGATTTACTGTTATTAAATTATTAGGGTTTAGGTCCGATTTCCTTACCTGACGCTTGATTGATAGTTCGCTCCACGTCACAAGGTCCAAACGTGCTATCACAAGGTCCTACACGATATTAGGGTTTAGTTAGAATAGTTTTCTTAGGGTTTATGTTGGTCGAAAAACCAACAAGGTCAAAACACTCTTCACAAAGCATACCGGTCACAGGTACCGATTGCAGCACTGTAGAGAAAACCTGCGACCGGTATGGTCGGCCGGTCCCCACAGACCAGTCCCCGAGAGGTACCGGTCGCGGTACCGGTCGCATATGGTGCGATTAATATGGTTCGACCGGTATGTCTCCGGAAGACCATACACTTCGTTCTCGCCTTCCGTCGGTCACCCTCTACTGATCCTAGGGTTTCTCCTATTCATTCTAGGTCTGAACATTGAGTTAGAGTTGTTTCCAACTCCATTCAAGTCCTAGTTTCGATGATCTTCAACTTAGAACCTAAATCTAGGGTTTACGACTAATTTAGGGTTTAACGGCAAATAGGGTTTAGATCAATACCTTGCTTTGCATGGTATTGATTCAATCACAGCTAACCCTCCTATAATGTAGAGGAAAGTTCGAGCACTTACCGTTGACTTGCTATAACTTGTTCTTCGTCAAACGGCACTGGCAGCTCTTCCCTCTCCTTCCTAGCTTATTTTCCTTCTTCAACCTCTTTCTCCTTTCTAGGGTTTGTGAGGATCACTGGAAAACGTTTTAGGAGGTTTAAGGGTCCTTATATAGACTAGGGTTAGGTTTAGGAAGCCTCCTAACATTAGGAAAGTCTTTCGGTTTGAAATTTGGAAAGTGGGACTCGCAGAGATCCGTTTCCGGATCCATGCTGCGCAGGTCATACCGATCGACCATCGATCGGTACCATAGACTGGTACCATCGACCGGTATGAGGTTTTTCATACTTGAATTGGTCCGATTGGTCCGATTTCATACCTGGTTGTCATCCACTCGTCTCGTCTGGTCCAGTGATGATTGGAAGACCTGTTAAGACATGAAACAAGGTTTAGATCGGGTTCATGGAGTGCGGGTCTTACACTTCAGGCATTGTAGAATTCTCATCCCCATCCACAGGTCTCAATACAATAACAAGGGGCTATGATGTTCTCAAACAACCTTGCACATTATTTCAAAATTGAGTGGAAAAAATTGTTTCGACTACTTTTATCCCTATCTCTGTCTTTGACAGATTGCTCTTCATCCAATCATCAGAAATAAATAACTGTTTCAAAGCATCTTTGTTTTTCAACATGCTCTAAAGAGTCAAAAAAAGATGTAGCAAATCTAGTAACTCCAGCTCTAATTAGTTCACTTCCTCTAGTTTTTTCCCTCATAGCCTCAAGAGGCGAGTATGTCTATAAATAAAACATGTGACTCTTCTACCCCTTGCTATTGCCCCTTTGAATATCTTCAAATTCCCTATGTCTTCCAATATAAGGTCTATACAATGTGCTGCACAAGGTGTCCAATAGAGTTGAGGCCTCTTGTCCAATAATAACTTCCTAGCTGTTTTATAATTTGAAGCATTGTCTATTATCACTTGGACAATATTCTCCTCCAATCTCATTAAATTTTTTTATCCAGTAATTGAAACAACAAATTTGCATCTTCTTTATGCTGGGATGGATTTACTAATTCCATGAAATAGGTCCCCTCTGGACAATTAACAAGGAAGTTTATGAGATGTCTTCCTCTTTTATCTGTCCACCCATCAGACATGAGAGTACACCCACACTTCTTCCAATATATTTCATAATTTTTTTTCATTTCTACAACTTGCTCCTTTACAGACTTCAAGAGAGGCACTCTCAACTCATGGTATGATGGAGGCTTGTATCCTAATCCATATTGTGCTACAGATTCAAGCATAACCTCAAAGTCCCTACTCTTGACAACATTAAATGGAATCCCACAATTATAAAACCATTAGGCAACATGGTTATCAACAATCTTCTTTTGTTCAGCTAATTCAAACTTGTTTTGCATGGTTGTTTGTGTAAGTTTCTTCAGATCCCTCCTCTCATTACCCAATTCTTCAAGAGTTCACCTCAAAAGAACATCCAAGGGCCCCCTTGTTTGTTGTTGGACTAAAGCATGCTTTCTTTAGCATTTGTTCTAGAGCTTGGGTTAACTCTAGGAATAGATTTTTGCTCAGTTGGGGCCTGCACTTGCCTTTCTTCTCCTCCATCCATGGAAGTGTTTAAATCATCCATGGAATCATCTAAATCCAAGGTTGTCCTCTTCTTATTCTTCATCATAAAATCATGCATCTCTCTAGATATTTGAACAGAAACCTTTGTACACTTGGCTACATCTCCAAAACCACCAGCTAAGTGTTCTTTTAGCCTTTTAATCCCTTGATTATAATCTCTGCCACACAGAGTACATCTAACTACATTTTTATTGGCTAAGTCTGGCCAATAACCATATTTCCATCATGGCCAATAACCATATTTCCATCCAGGATCCTTTGATTTGGCCTTCCTGGCCGGATCTTTGCTTAAAATATCAATGGTTCAATTTCCTGTGTTTTCAGTAGTGCTTGATGGGACACTGTCACCAGTTCCAGCCATACTATAACAACAAAAATATTGAAGTACCTTATTATCAATAAGAAACAAGTAAAACCAATTCAATAAGCATAATAACATAGATTTAACATAAAACTTGTTCTTATGTAACATAACTAAACAACTTCATGTTCCATTTCATTCGTCATTCCACTGTTTAGTCACTAGGGCTGGTACTCTTTTAAACATCTTTTTCTCAGGTTGCACTATATATAATGTTTCTTAGTACTTGGGGTTCATTTTAGACTACATAAGTAATATATTGTAATCAATAACAGAATACAACACTTTTGCCGTTCATTATTGATCCATATTGTCTTCTTAAAGTCCCTTAAAAGTTTTTTCCTTTTTAAAATAGATCATAACATTTGTAGCTCCTTTATGCATATCAGTCCTCTACTGACTTGTGTTTTAACACTAGTAGAGAAGAGAAGAGAAGAGAAGAGAAGAGAAGAGAACTTGCAAAGAATGAAAAAAAAGGGATATAAAAAATAAAATAAACGTGTTGTTGCCGACTCGTGATTGACATACAAAAAAAAAAAGAAAAAAAAAAGATAAAAAAGCATCGTTGCGGAGAAAAAAATAAAATCAAGTTTTGCAAGTAAAAAAAAAAAGGTCTCTGGAGTTCCAAAGCTCGACGCAGAGTCAGAAGAAGAAGATGGAGAAGAAGAAACGTTTAGACAAGAAGAAGAAGAAATAAAAAAAAATCGCTACAGTTGCAGAGTTCGACACAGAGAAGAAGAAGATGGAGGAAAAGAAGAAGAAGAAGAAGAAGAAGAAGAAGAAGAAGAAGAAAAGAAGAAGGAGAAGAAGAAGGAAGAAGGGGAGGAGAAGAACTCAGTCGATGACTTGACAATCGAAACAAAAAAGAGCGTTGCAGAAGAAAAAAAACATTTGGACTTGATGAAGAAGAAGAAGAAGATGGAGGAAAAGAAGAAGAAGAAAGTCAAGAATCGAAAAAAAAAAAAAGCGTTGCAGAGAAAAAAAAAATTCAGACTTGATGGAGAAGAAGAAGAAGGGAAGGAAAAGAAGACAGTAACACAATATTGAAAATAAATAAATAAATAAATAAAACTATTGTTTTTAGGGGTCGACGCAGGAAGAAAAAGAAGAAGAAAACAACATTCATACAAAATAAGATTATAAATTTACATTCTAATTCTGAATCACATACCTAATTCAAAAAGTTAATGCCAACCGCTGGAACTGGAAGAGGAATAGATGAAATAGCTGAAACTTCAGGCTTGCAGCAGCCCTAATCGTCGCCGAAAGAGGAACAAACGAACATTGAGAGAGTTTTTTTTTTTTTTTTTTTTTTTTTTTTTTCTGATTCTGATTTTCAAATGATTTTTGGCTCTCCATTGGTATATAAATATAATTGATTGCATGTATTGGTTACAATATATCACCACACCAATCAAAAAGGAAAGTTTAGAATCTAATTAAAAAAATACAAATAATATAATAATATAATAATCAGATATCATTGATTCCACAAACCAATCTAAATATTACTTTTAGAATCTAAATTAAAAAATTAAAAATAATATAAGAAAAGAAAAATATATAAGGCGGCAGCCCAGGAATACTGGGCGTCCTAGGTGCCCAAGGTGACGCCTAGGCGTTGCCTAGCCTTCCAGTCTTCGACAAGGCGCCTAGTCGCCTAGCTTGGATTTTTCCACCTGGACGCCTAGGCAATACCTTAACAACTAGGCTCCTCCTGCATAGTCTCTCCTAACACTGTAAACAATCCCACCCGGGCACCCCCACACCCCCAGTAGGAATTGTAGAATTTGTATGCTTCATTATTTAAATGTCAATCCAAGGCTCATCCTCAACCTCTAAACCAATGCCTTGATCTCCCATCTATACCATTCATTAAAAAATAAAAAAGAAGGTAATATTAGGCTACATGTTAAAACTCTAAGATAAAAGATTAGATTATATATCACATACACATGGTAGTATAATAAGATTAGTGTAATCACATTTTCTTTACAAATAATCTGCTGTTCTTAACTCCAACTTGTCACAATTCTTAATCTTTTCCGTTATTTTCTATATTTTTTATTTTTGCATATCATTTTCTTTTGGGGGCTATAGGGATAGAACAAAGCACGTGGTTATTCAAAACCAACTACAATTTCTTTTTTTTTTTTGGTGAATCAAGATTATATTCAATTCCTTGTGATATTAACCAGGATCTATCTGTTTCTACTAAGATGAGGCAGATGAGGTACTTATGGATTAAGTCTTTAACTGACCTAGCTTGAAACTCTGTAGCCTGAATGGCAATGATTGAACCTGTTCAAAATTCTTTTGACATATGGGCATGAGAAAATAGCATGCCAAAGATATTCCTGTGATTGTTTACAGGTTAAGCATGAACTATCTAAGGACAACTTAAATTCAGCCAAACTAATTCTAGTAGGGAGTAATGTCATGAACACAATTCTAGAAGAATATAGGAAACTTTGGCCTTAAATGGAGTTTTTTTAATATCTTTTCAAGGAAAGTGATCATTTATGTTTTGTCTTATTGCAAGCGATCCATTGTTTGGTTGATAGGTTCCCAGAGAAGGAACAATTGCAAACAACCTTATACCATGTTGTATGGAATGTGGATTGAGAGGATGATAGCTAGATTGTGCAATCTCTAGTAAGAAGAGAATGTTGACTAATGGGAGATTCTATTATCCTTGAACTGATTAGATCACATTGCACCGCATTTCTTTGCATTTTACGTTGGAAATCCTATTTTATAAGTAACTTTTCTTTTCCACTGTTTTATATAGAAACAAATGGAATTGTAGGAATTATCCTTCCAAGCTCTGATGAACTTGATATGACATTAAGAGGGGGAGGGGGGGTGAATCATTGTTTGAAAAATTTCCCTAATTATTTCACTACTGTCCAGAACTGATGGAGACTTAACTTTTCACACACGCACAAGCGTATGCAAATCTACCTCACTACCACTCAGTGGCCAGGTCTACCAGATTTGCACACCCACCCTGCAAGCTATTCCACACACTCCAAAATATACCAGAAAGATAAAACAATGAACACAGGGATATTACGTGGTTCACCACCACAATGTGTGATGACTAGTCCACGGAGTAATGCACAACGGGCTCCATATTTACTCAACACTCAGTTTTTAGTCTCTAACAAGACAAGGATACTAATCCTAGGTTTTCCCAGCATAAAACTGAGAGGGTGCAACAACGCCAAGATTCAGGCTACAACAGCCAGTGTTTAGCACCCACTGCACACACCACGCTTAACACGCACCCACGAGAAGCAAATAACAATTTTTTAGGCTTATAATTATGCCTTACAATTTTTCCCCCACTAGCTAGGTATTCAATAATTTTCACCTACGCTAGCATACAATATATTGAAAGCAACAAATAGATAGGAAATTGAAAAACCTCACAACTGCTTTCGAATGGTCAACAATATCTCTGAAGCTTCACAT
>JAMYWD010000674.1:0-79000 GCA_028583415.1 Protea cynaroides | reverse complement strand
AAGAAACTCGCTAAAACGCCAAGTCGTGGAGAAGAAAACCTTGAGAAGAAAACGGAAGTGAAGAGAAGAAAGAGGAATACAGTTTTTTAAGAAGTAAGGCTAAACAATAGACCTTAGTAAGGGTATTTTCGTCTTAAAATAAATTGAGCCTCTGCCGTTAAGTTGAAAGTAATGGTAGGGATGAGATTGTATGATAGCATCATTATAGGGGTATTCTGTGTAACTTTTGAAAAAGCAGGGTAGTTCTGTTCATTTCATAACAGTAGAGGGGGTGCGTGTCTGTGTAATTTACCCTTCTTTTAATTTTGAGACCTTTTGGCTTTGTTTGGTTTCCAAGGAAAGGGAAATATTCTGAAGAGAAATAAAATATATTTTACAAGGGAAATATTTTTTATGTTTGATGGTGAGAAATTTTTTTTTTCTCTCATATTATAAATTTCACATTGTATTATAATTTTTTCATTTTATTTCCAAACCGAAAATGGAAGTAAAATTAAAACTCCACCGACGGATCCACATCCTCTCCTGCCCAACCCGCTTGAGTTTGGGCAGGAGAGTTGGCGGCTCGGATGGATGGCCGCCACCTAGCTTTCGGGTGGATTCGAGCCCTCCATCCGAGCCAACATCCCTGTCGGCTCAGCTTGTCGGCTCTAATGGAGAGTTCGGATCCACCCGAGAGCCAGGTGGCGGCCATTCATCCATGCCGCCAACTTTCCTGCCCAAACTCAGGCGGGAGAGGATTTCTATACCTCCACCAACACTCAACTTTCGACCTTCGAAATCTTGAAAAACAAAAACACTTGAAACTCTCTTTACTGCTTCGCTTAAAAAATCCCTAGTTTTTCTCTGCGGTTTGGCTTGAGAAGCCCTAGTTTGCATCTGATTAATAAGGTTTGGATCGTTGAGAGGCAATGCATCTGATTAGCGAGGTTTGGATCAGTCTCAGTTTTATCCTAATCCGCAAGGTGAAGAAGATGAGCGATTCTTAACACTGAATTGAATGTTGTTTATCTTCTATATCGTTTGAAGATTTGAGAGGTATATAGGTATGTCTTTAATCTGTTTCTACAAACACTATATTCTAGGATCTACAACTATCAGTTACCCCTTGGAGCCCCAACAATGGTTCTCAAACGCCTTTCAAGCAAATATTTTTGGTCTTGGTTTCCATAGAGAAAGGCCCCTGATTTGCTGCAGAATTCCTTCACCAGGCAGCAACAACACTATGTCACGGCCTTAATGTAACTAAGCCAACCGCTTCAGCACTTAGTTGCTCATAAGTCTTTCTTCAGAACTAAGTAAGCCTAAGAGACGAAAGAACATAAGAAAACCTTGAGAGAATAACTCTATTGCAAAGAACTCTTCCAACTTGCAGTTTGAAATATTTTTGAAATATTCTAGGAGAGAGGCTAGAACATTCTTTTTTTCTAAGAGATCTAGAGGTTTCTAGGGAACCCATATGTATAAAGAATGTAAAGGTTTCTAGATAATGGACTAACCCACTGACCCATGAGCCACCCCATAGGTCGTGGAGACGGAGCGGGTCACAGGTGGTGACAATTGGCCATTGTTGTAGTGGTGACAATTGGCCATTGTTGTAAGCGTTCCTTTCTCCATCATATATTCTCTGTTTTTGGGATATGGAAGGTCTTTCTTACGGAGGAAATCGAAACTGGATTTTAAATAAGATTACAGGCAGCATCAGTTTCAACCTTTCGTTAATAATTCTTTATTATTCTCTCTAGTAATGATATTTGTAGACTTGCCCATAAGCTGTTCGATGTAATGCAGAAAAGAGATCTGAGCGTTATTAGATGAAGAATGCATTTTAATGAGACATTTATCCGAAGCAATTCAAACGA
Source organism: Protea cynaroides (assembly GCA_028583415.1). Taxonomy (NCBI): domain Eukaryota; kingdom Viridiplantae; phylum Streptophyta; class Magnoliopsida; order Proteales; family Proteaceae; genus Protea; species Protea cynaroides. The sequence goes on along the minus strand of JAMYWD010000674.1, from coordinate 77,138 downwards.
TGATCTCAATCTATGTTAAGAAAACATAATGGGCTCTGAGAATGGAAATTCACATTATGAGTATGGGAATGCATACCAAAACATAGCCTAAATTTTATCTTCTACATAGATGATAGAACTGACTGTACTCTCTTGATTCTATTCAATCCAAAAGTACTTTAAGTTGCAGAACAAAACCATAGACCTTCAATGGGTCAGGAAGGGACTTGGACACACTTTCTCTCTTCCAACACCTTCCAAGACCGACCATACCATCATGAAAGCCTTCTTGTGACATGACTGAGATGGATTTTTTCTTTACACCAACTTATTTTTCCCACAATGCTGGTCTAATTGAGCCAGGATCCACCAAAATGCCTAATGAATATTGCACTGTGACTTTTTAATGAACATGGTAACTACAGGGATTTAACTACTAATTTTGACAGCTAAATAGACAAGGCACACAACCACCCAATCATATATATGAAGGTCTACACCAAATGCAAACTTCATGGCCACAAGATCAAAATGTGAGCCTTCAAAAACAAGACAAATTTGAAGCATTTATCTCTGGGATCCTGTCTATATTATCTCAATGTCTAGTTCTATGTTCATATTCATCCTTTTTTTATACTTTGGATAATGAACATAACATTGTTCTGATTATAAAATAGAAACAAATCAATCCAGGGCATTACTGTTATCTTGTGATCATTAGTAGCAAGTACGGTAGAGCATATACACATACATGATTTTGAATTTGTAACTGTTTGTCAAAGCTCATGGAAAATCTAAATTTTGGTGGTTAAGAAGAAGTTAGATGGGTTGAGTGTGAAACAATATTTAGAGTACGGATTTTTTTCTGATTTCTTTTTGAGCTTTAAATGTTTTTGAATCTCTTATTTCTGTCTGAAAGGAATATTCTATGGGATTCTCAGTATTTCATGTTTCATTTCTATCATCCTAGAATATTTTGCATGATGAATGGTTTTACATTTCTGCATGCCTGGTTTTGGGTAGAAGTAGAACAGATGTAGATGGATTTGGTCAAACTATTCTTTAATGAGATCACACTTATTTTGCATGATGAATGGTTCTACATTTCTGCATGCCTGGTTGTATGTCTGTTTACATGCATTCGAGTATATTAATATGTCTATGTTCGTGTGGGTGTGTGAGTATGAGCGTACATTTGGAATGTGTGCATGAGTTTGCACTTTTTTTTTTTTTTTTGGTAATAAGAAATGCTTTTCAGTCAAAGAAACATTTGCACTTCTGTTCAAGAAACTGAATTTATGGACATATTAATATATGTGTCATATTGTCAATTAAATTTTGTAGGAAGCTGTTTTCTGATGCAAGAAGGCCTGTATGAGGAGATTTCTATGCAATACAAGCCGATGGGAAAGAAGACAGTTCAACAAACAAACAGAATTCAGTAAGCTCTCCCCTAGTTGCCTGTCGAATTCTTGTCTTTGAGTACTGAGATGACCCAATGTTGTGGCACAGTGGTACTCGTTTCAAATCAGAGTTGCTTGCATGATCAAGCCTGTTATTTATTCTTATGGTTGCAATTTTATTCATTTTTTATACTAGAAAGAGAACCATTACCTTCAATTTAGTTGCATGAAAGGGAGAACCTAACATTATTAGTAGCGTTCTAGTTATAAACTTATCTCATCTGTGTATGGCGGTGGGGTGGGATAAGTAAAATGATGCATTCTGTTTAGAGAACTAGGGTATGAAACCGAGGCTTTCTTAGCAAAGCATAATTGCATCTTCACAATTTTAGCTCTAGTTCCTATAAATTAGAGTTACGGGATGGAACCCTATCTAATTTGACTCAAGCCTGTACTTTAACGTTCGGAAATTGTAGCATCAGTTGGTTTTGAATTATATTGAACTCCAACACAATGAAATTGCACACTTTTCATTCTAACTTCAGTTAGAATTAAAGAATATCTTTCGAAACAGTGGGTAAATATGATTATCAACTTAGAAATGGTGTTGGGAGATAGAGATCTTCAAACCACCCTAAAAGTATAGTCCAAAGCTGAAGCCTCTCTATTAAATTCTTAATCATACCCAGTTCAACTTAAATATGATCCAATGAAATTGGTTCATTTCGTAGATGGTTAGTCATGAAATTTTCTGGACAATGATCGTTTTCTCACATCCCTTGCTGCCGGACACTGTTGATCATAGGTTGACACTGAGAGGGGAGAGGGGAGGGGGGTGAATCAGTATCTTCAAAAATCTTCTCAAATAATCCTTTGAAGACAGACGTTGCCTTGAGTTGATACTTCACTCACTAACCACAATCACACTACCACAGACACTGCCACACACACACAGTTGTATGCACAACCACCTTGCTACCATAGAGTGGCCAAGTCTACTATGTTGTGCACACCTATCCTGTAGGCCATTCCATGCACTTCACAATATATAGAATCAACACAATTACACATCATCCACAACACAGAGATATACGTGGTTCACCAACACAGTGTGTGATGGCTAGTCCATGGAGTAATGCCCTACGGACTCTGTATCTTCTTAATACGCTTCTTTTAGCTGTTTACACAGTAGAGAGTACATACACCAAATTTACCCAGTATAAAATCAGGAGGGCACATATGTGCCAGTAATTCAGGTATCAAGTACTAGTGTTCAACACACACTGCATACACCATGCTTAACCCTCACCCACGGGAAGCAAATGTATCAATTTTGGGCTTATAACAATGTCTTATAATTTTTCCCCACTAGCTAGGCATTCGACATAATCACCTACAGCTAGCATACATTGAGTATAAGATTTAAACAATTGACTCATACAAGGTTAGGAAGATTACAACCCTTGTTAGGCATTTTTTAGTACTCTGGGATGTCTTTGTAAAGCTTGGCATAGCTCTGAAGGCCACTGGAATCTTCAAGTTTCTCTCTACAGTGAGAAACACCAGTCTTCAAGTGGAAACAGTCATAATGAGGCTCCCTTGCCTTCTTCCACTCTCTTTCTCTACAATCAAACTCACACCTCTCTCAACTCTCCTTAACAGCTTTGAACATCTTCTTCAATGACTGATAACCATAACCAGCACTCAAGTTCCCTCATTGAAGCTTTAACAAACCCATAGAAGCAAGGAGATAAGATTGAAACATTAAGAACATACCAAAACATCTCCAAGAAGAGTTTTCGTCCAAAACCAGAGATATTTCTTCCACCTTCATCCCCAAACCATTTTCATTGTGTAGAGCATTCAAAATAGAGCTGGTGCAACTTGGATCGTCCGATTTAGACTCCAGATGGCCAAGATGTGGCCGTTACAGTTTCGGCCAATAATATTATTCCAAATGGCATCTTTTTAACATAAATCATAAGCCCGTGATACATAGAATCTCCGCTGGTGCTGACACATAAGTGCGCTGTCGTGTTCCCATTTGCTGATTAGAGAATCTTGAAATAAGGCTGTTCGATCGTATGAAAAAGGTGGGATTCTCTTAGGGCCATCAGATTAACATCTATCACGTCATAAAGTTCAGGATCCACGGTACCCATCAGATTTGGATCAACACCGAGACTACACTGTACGTGCGCTGCAACTATCCTACTCACCGGGAAACCGGCCCTATTCCCTTCGTCACTCCCGGAACACTAATTATATCGTCTCCTATGTCCAGTAACTAATGCTTCGCACCTTGTTAATGAGCCTTTCGCCGACCGGTTGGGAGCGGAGGCAAGCCCTGCTCGTGAGACATGGTCCTTATTTACTGTAGTGCATCTCTAGGTTAAGGTAGTGAGTGAGTGAAGGACTCTCCTTAGAGAGGACTGAACGAACGAAAACTACAGGGTGATCGTAGATCAGGGCTTCCGTTTTCTTCGCAGAGTTCGACAAATCACCACTTTCGTTGACAGGGTCAGTGTTGCTGTCGATCTGTGATTGGTTGTCTCCAGAATCTCCGCAATATGCCGTTCGATCAAGTAGAAAAGGCGGGATCAATTCACCGCCGTCGGAGAAACCTTCATCGCGTCAGTTGATATTGTACTCAACGGGATCCGTTAGATTCGAATCTATCTCGCCACACCATACTTGCGTAGCACTAAATCACAGATTCCACTATGACGCAGATCACATCTTTAAGTTGTACTAAGCCAATGGGAGAGCTCACGACAGCATCATGACGCGATGACTGAGTAACATGTAAGCCCGCATCTTTTTAAGCCGCCATATCAGAATCTGGGCTGTGTGGCTCCATATATCCTGGCTGTTTATCTTGAATCTAACCTTTTTAAGATGCCCAAACTACCCCTGAAAAATCCAAAAGTGGCCTCCGTAACCGCAGATTTATGTGCCCAGTATCACCTCAGGGATCCTTTGGCAGTAAGGTCCCTCTCTCTCTTGACCTTTTGTTGAGCACCTCGTGTGCTTGCTGGAGGCCCTGTAGGAATGTGCATATGAGGGCTGTGGCTGCTCCAGAGCTTAGCTTGTGGCATGGTGGCTGTATGCCTTGTGGCTGCCAGGTGCCATGGCCGAAGCCTGTGGCTGCATGCAGCCGTGCGGCTGTTGTGGCATGCAGCCGTACTGCTGCCTGGTCGCACATGCATGCCGGGCTATGGCATGGCCAAGTGCCATGGCTGGCTCCCTGGCTGGCTGGCCACCTCACTCGTGGGTCTCACCCACACTCCTTCTCTCTATTCATTCTCTCTCTTCTTTCTCTATCTTCCATCTCTCTTCATTCTCTCTCTCTTCAGTGCAATGCTTCCACATCATATTTGCCATTGCACTGACACCACTGTCATTTGCACAAACACTCTCTCTCATACACTGATGCCCACTCTCCTTATTTCTCTGATTGTAAACTCAACTATACTGTCACCTTAGCTAAATTTCCAACAATGATGACACATGGCCAACAGACACTATGGTTGATTATGCTAATAGAGTAATAGGTGTGGGTTAGGCACCTTTATTTTTCTAACATGATTCTTGTCATGTCAAGTCATGGTGAGGTTTTTTTGCTTTGCATCGTATTACACCAAGAAATATTATATTAATCAATCGTCCAGTTTCTATTCTCAGGCTGAATAAGTTAGTTCTTGGATTGCAATGTAGTTTCTTGGACAATTCATATGTAATTTAATTTTATATTTGGGCAAATGTTTCTTTACATATCACTTAGATAAAGATTTCTTGGTAGCCCTGATATCTGCCCATGCAACATATTTGGCACTTAGATCTTATGGTTAAGTTGTCCACTCTCTGTGTACTCGATTAACTTCCAGTCTATTGATTGTGAACTCCTATTGTTAAGTTGTCCTTTTTGGCCATTTTTTAGTCCACTGCCTATTGATTGTGAACTCCTTTCTCTAATTTAGTCTCTTATTTTTATGAGTTTGTCATTAAATGGGTTTCTTAATATCTATTTGAGTGTTGCAGGTGAATATAAATACATATATATTATAATGAAGGATGATAATGGAAGCAACGGTGGTGGACATAGTTCTTCCCTGTTTAGTAAATGAGTATCTTTGCGAAACTCTATAGAAGAGATTTGAATATTGGGTTTAGCCTATTTTGGTAATTTTCTAACTTGAGTATCAACTTCTACTAGTTCTTAACCTTAACTGGGGGATTTGTATTTCACTGATGAGGCATAGAAGTATTGAGTTTTGGATTGTTTTGAAAGCAAGATGTACACTTCTGTTAGTTACTTCTTTATTCATTTTTTTTGTTTATTAATTACAATGCTTTTGTATCTCTTTTTGTGTCAGTTAGGCATTGACCTACACATTATCGATCACTTGGAATAGAATTACATTTATCTTATAATCTTTTGATTTTTTTTTATTAACCAAGAAAATTGATATTTTTCATACCATATTCTATTTTTGGTCTGTTTAAATTAAACCTAATATTCTTCTCACATTTTGATAATCTTTTCATCTTGAATTATTTGAACTCTAATTAAAAGAGGAAATTGTGTACCCATCACTTCCATGCGGATGAATTTTGACTCTTGCAAAAATTAAAAGATGAGTTTGTATGTGAATGCAATTAGAGTAGGCAACTTTGACCATGTCTTATCCAAATAAATTTTTGCCATTTTTAAAATATTCAATGAACCCAAAATATGGATAATAATATTCTTTGCTTTTAGTACCCATCAGATAGAAAATACTAGGATCCTTTGTTTCTAGTACCCATCAGATAGAAAAATATGGGCTCCATGATCATCTTGAAAGTCCAAGTAGATTTACCACACAAAAAAGAACAGAGATTTTCTGTAAAATGGAAAGATATATTCCAAAGTAATTACAAAAATGACTACATGCCGTAAGATGCTATATAATGCTTAAAAATTGCACCTGCCATATACAATACTTATTAAATTATCTAATTATGTGATTCAATAAGGCAAGTTTTCATGGTAATGCAGTTTGGTCATTGGGTTAAAAGGGACGAAAAGTGAGTTGCTGATTTGGTCATTGGGTTAAAAGGGACGAAAAATGAGTTGCTGATTTGAAAATAGTCTGCAATTCCAAGTGCACAAACTGGTTGAGTTGCTGATTTGAAAATAGTCTGTGGGAAACTGTGCATATGTCAAACAAGAAATAGAACGATCAAAATCTGTCCCTTATTTGTCCCAATCTGTCCCCATTACGTTTGCATTTGATCTAACCTGATCGAACTCGTGGAAACCTACATTTTTCTCCGATCACATAAGAAAACAAACTATTGGAAGGCAAATACGAGAGTATAAATCAAATGATTTGTAATGAATAGAAAACAATTGGTTATTCTGCACAAATAAAATGAAAAGATAACAATTGGTTATTCTGCACAAATAAAAAATTTGAATCATCTCCTACCCAAATTTTAGGTAGTGAACAGAAGATAGGCATGTACCAAAAAAAGAGAACAGTAGATAGGCAAGGCCTTTAGATATTCAATAATTTCAGATTTTTCGTGCTTTGAGCTCCCAAATAAACTATCAATGAAAGTTATGAGTACTTCTTTGACAAACAAAAAAACCAGATCTTTATTTGCAAGAAGAATAAAAAACCTGAGAGCCCTTTGAAATAACAATGAAAAAAGCAAAATACAACTAAATCAGCATATAAAACAAACAGGAATCTAATGTTACTTCTGATAATATATCTCCTTGGCTCATGTGGGCTGGTGATAGTGTTTTGGCGACTTAAAGACTGATTTGAAAAAGCAACCTTGCAACCTGTAATAATATGGTTATACCTTATCTCCAAACACGGTAACAAGTGGAGCATCAAGGTAGCTTAATATGCCTATAAAATGTGGTTATCAGCTATAAAAAAAAGTACCATTTGTATACTAGTTTTTGACTGCCAAATCCTAACCTAAGGGTGTCAACGGGCCAGTTTGGGACGGTTTCGGTCTGGGCTGAACCGATATCGGGTTTTATAAGCCCAGCCCAAAACATGTCCATTAAGAGTTTGGGCTGGGGTGGGCTGTGCTGGACACAATAACTAACGGGCTGGTCCAATGTCGGTTTGATATCGGACTGGGTTTATTGAGGTGATTTCGGGTTGGTTCGGTCCGGATCGGGCTTATCGGGCTTATCGGGCCCCTTTTATAAGTAAACTATATAACCTATTTTATTATTTCTATCTATAAAATTAGCATTATTCCTTCTATATGTATGTAATTTAATAAACTATAACAATTAACATAATCTTTTCAACTACAGATTCACAAAATCTTCTAGACCATGAAGTAAACTGTAATAATGTAACACAATCTATTAAAATTTAAAACCATTAAAATTAAGAAATTGGGCCCGAACGGACCTTACCGGTGTTCGGGTTGGGTTTTATCGGTTTGGGCTAATTCGGGCTTCTTAACGGACCGGTCCGGTTTGGTTTCGGGTTGGGCTGAAACGGTGCCGGGCTTTACAAGCTCAGACCAAAACTTGTCCATTAAGGCTCGGTCCGGGCTGGGTTCGAGTTATATCGGGCTGGGTCGGTCCGTGCTACTGGGCTGGGCCCAATTTTGACACCCTTGGGTTTAAGGTTTGAATAGGTTGCAGGAGATTTCCAGCACTTGACCAGCAATGGTGGCGATGTGGATTGGTTACAAGAAGAGCTATTGGCTACAGGAAGATGTCGGTGTCTCTGCTATTGATCTCTACTAATTTCATTGTTCGATCTCTACTAGTTTCATTGTTCATCAGTCTCTCTCTTACATACCGTCAGGTTGCATGCATACCGTAGCGGTGAAAGCTCAGACAACTTAGGACCCATAGAAACCAAAGCATCATTCCATTTCATAATTAAACGTAACGGTGTTGTAGTATCAAGGACTATTAATGGAGGAGGCTCTGATCAAACATTAATACTTGGGATGAGAACTTCTGGGTGGCCAGAGAAAGTTTTCAATATTTTTGAGTTCTCTCACCTGCTTCTCCCTACTGTCAATGAGAAATGCATCTATGATATGGTTATACAAATCCAAATTCCACTAGCCACCGTTGAAGGCGGACTCAAACAACGGATAGCCAGATATGCTCTTAGAGAGGCCTTGTTATGCCAAGAGATAAGGACTTGATTATTGGATATCATCGTATATTTTAATTTTCAGTACATTGGATTTTATGAAGAACACATGATGAATATGGGAATTGACTATGGAGATAGTAGAGGTTTCAGCCTTGTTCTAGATTCATGATCTACAATTCAAGCGTTGGAGATAATTAAGAAATTTGATGATCATACAGAAGATCAAGAACAGTCTTCGATCTTACTGTAGCAGAAACTATTGGAAAAACATCCTAGATGAATCTCAATGTTACTTCTAATATCATACCAAAGATGAAAGCTTATCACAAATTTCATGTCACTTATTTAATCTAAGAAATTAAGAAGAGTGTCATACCTTTTTTTGACGATTTGAAAATATCTTTTGTTGAAACGCTTTACCTTTTGTTGAAGAACGCTCCCTTTTGATGAAAAACTTTTTCTTTTGTTGAAGAACTTTGGATGATTATATAACGAAGCTACTTGATGTATCAAGGACTATTAATGGAGGAGGCTCTGATCAAACATTAATACTTGGGATGAGAACTTCTGGGTGGCCAGAGAAAGTTTTCAATATTTTTGAGTTCTCTCACCTGCTTCTCCCTACTGTCAATGAGAAATGCATCTATGATATGGTTATACAAATCCAAATTCCACTAGCCACCGTTGAAGGCGGACTCAAACAACGGATAGCCAGATATGCTCTTAGAGAGGCCTTGTTATGCCAAGAGATAAGGACTCGATTATTGGATATCATCGTATATTTTAAGTTTCAGTACATTGGATCTTACGAAGAACACATGATGAATATGGGAATTGACTATGGAGATAGTAGAGGTTTCAGCCTTGTTCTAGATTCATGATCTACAATTCAAGCGTTGGAGATAATTAAGAAATTTGATGATCATACAGAAGATCAAGAACAGTCTTCGATCTTACTGTAGCAGAAACTATTGGAAAAACATCCTAGATGAATCTCAATGTTACTTCTAATATCATACCAAAGATGAAAGCTTATCACAAATTTCATGTCACTTATTTAATCTAAGAAATTAAGAAGAGTGTCATACCTTTTTTTGACGATTTGAAAATATCTTTTGTTGAAACGCTTTACCTTTTGTTGAAGAACGCTCCCTTTTGATGAAAAACTTTTTCTTTTGTTGAAGAACTTTGGATGATTATATAACGAAACCACTTGATGTCCAAGGATCTCACAAGCAATCAGGGTGCTTACCCCAGCTGGACAAGTATACCATATCTTGATATTTTGAGCTTTTCCTCCCCTTACCTGTGTGACCTTGAGATGTTTTTATATCTCTAGGGTGGAGATGACCAGCCATAAAGTCCAACCCTAAGTGAGATACTAGCCTCCTAATGCCATATCCAGATTGCCTTTTGACATACCTTAACAATTACTACAACAGCCCCTAAATATAAATAAGGATCAAATAATACAAAACTGCCATTTCATAAAACCAAAAAATATCACCGGTTTTATAAAAGAAAATAAAAATAAAGAATATTTTATATTTATAAATAAAAACATTTGATGCAAAACCAAACACGATAAATTTGTTTAAATTGGCAGTTTATAGGTACACGTGTATACTCTTATAATTTTCAAGTCACTGGCAATGAACATTAGGTACTAAGGTCACCACTTAATGTACACGTGGTCTTTTTATGAAGGACTTCATAAACCATATGTGCACTGTCCGTCGAGAGACTAGTCCCCATGTCTCCCATAGTTTGAGAAATTTTGACTTGCACCCCTTAAACCTATCATGGTCTAATCAATGCCTATGTAAGCACATAGGGCATCATGACAGGTGCGGTCAAGCCGAGGACTACAAAGTAACTCATTTGAATAATCATCAACAAAACTAGTCCATTAATACAATAGACCAAAAACAATTGTACCATATAAATAGTTTATAAGCCACAAAACATGTAAGCCATATGCCACATATATATACCTCAAATAAAGATAAAAATACCTAAAGAGAATATATAAAAATAAAACAATAAACCTACGTTGGACCACACAAATCCAACAGTCTCCCACTTGGCCTAATACAATCCTATAGCCATTACATATTTAGTAAATACACCAAAAGGTAAACCTTTTGTAAAGGGATCAGCTAAGTTTGATTGAGATGACACACTCTCAACAACTACATCCTTTTTCTTGATAACATCGTGAATGTAATGATATCGACCTTTAAAGTGCTTGGCCCGAGAATGACCCTTTGGGTCTTTGGTGATGGCTATTGCAAAATTATTATCACATAAAAGTGGAATAGGTTTTTCCACACAATCCACTATCAGCAATTCCAATAGAAACTTTTGAAGGTACATAGTCTCTTTAGTTGTCGCATTCAATGCAATATATTCAACTTTCATAGTAGACTGTGCAACACATTATTGCTTTTTGTTCTTCTAAGCAATAACTCTACCACAAAAGGTGAACACGAAACCAGAGATAGATTTTCTACTATAAACACATCCTTAATAATCAGAATCAAAATATCCAAGGATATTCAAATGATCAGAACAATAAGTCAATTTAAAGCCTTTTGTTTGCTTTAGATACTTGAGGATCCATTATACAATAATCCAATGCATTTTACTAGGATTACTCTAGAAACAATTGATCATGCTACCTGCAAACGCTATGTCTGACCAAGTATGGATCATAGCATACATCAAGCTCCCTACAGTAGAGGCATAAGGACACAATGAGTCATTCAATTTTTCTTTTGTAGACTTAGGACTATCATTCTAGGAAATTGGCCTGAGATAATTATAAGAAATTTGTCCTCCCAAAAAATCAGTCATGTGGAACCTTGTTAGCATGGTATCAATATGTTTCTCTTGAGACAAGCTTACTTTTCTTTGCTTATGGTCTCACTTAATTTTGATACCCAGAATATAAGAAGCTTCACCCAAGTCTTTCATTTCAAATATATTAAATAACCATTGTTTCACTTCCTTCAACATATTGACATCATTTCCTGCAAGTAGAATATCATCAACATATAAAGTAAGATATGTAACTTAATGACCTTCTTTCTTCACATAAATGTAAGATTCATAATTATTTTGTATAAATTCAATGCCAACAACTGAATCATGAAATCATAAATTCCATTGCCTTAAAGCCTGTTTTAACCCATAAATAGATTTTTCTAATTTACATACTTTGTTTTCATCTCTAGTGGAAATAAAACCTTCAAGCTAATCCATATAAACATCATCATCAAGATTATCATTCAAGAATGTCATCTTCACATCCATTTCATTAAGTTCTATCAAAATATGCAACCAAAGCCAACACAGCATGCACAAACTGTATCCTCACTACTGGTGAAAAAATTTCATCATTATCAACACCATATTCTTGAGTGTAATCTTTAGCTACAAGTCTTGCTTTAAACTTCTCAACTTTTCGATGCATATCTTTCTTTCTTTTGAATATCCACTTGCAACCAACAACTTTAGTATTCACAGATCTATCAACCAACCTCCATACACCATTCTTATGCATAGATTTGGTTTCTTTATTCATAACACTAATCCATTATTGAGAGTCAACATCTGACATAGCTTGAAAATAGGTAATAAGATCATCTACAACTTCATTAATGATCACTCTTTCATATGATTCTCCCAAATACACATAATAATCTGATATGTCTAGAGCTTTTGATGTCCTTTCACTTCTTCTTAAGGGCTCAAAATGTTGCTTATCCTGAGTGGTATTCGAAGAAATTATAAGAGTTGAGGACCCCTCAATGACAGTCTTGATGACCTCCATTAGTGTCTACTAACTCCTCTAAAATACTTTATCAATATCATCAGAACTCCCATTATCAAAGCGATCTTCTAGGAATGTCACATTTCTGCTTTCTAGTATCACTTTATCCTTAGGATCATATAACCTATATCCTTTGGAACGATGAGGATACCCAACCATGATACACCTTTTGATTTTTTATAGTAATTTATTTTTATTTGGATTAAGAATTAAAACATGAGCAATACAGCCCTATACCCGAATATGAGCAACACTTGTTTGCTTACAATAAAATAATTCTTATGGGATAAAATTTACTGTTTTAGTGGGAACTCTATTTAAAATATGCATTACTGCATATAATGTTTCTCCCCAAAAAGAAGTTGGTAAATTAGCTCTAGCCATCATTGATCGAATCATATCAAGTAGAGTTCGATTCCTTCTTTCTACAGTTCCATTAGTCTCTGAAGTATGAGGTGGAGTATGAAAATACTTAATACCATTTTCAAGGCAATACAACTCAAAATCATCAGACATATATTCTCTACCTCGATCTAAATTTAGTGGCTTAATCTCTTGTCCAGTCGATTTTTTAGCCTCAAGATGAAATGATTTGAAAAACTCCAAAGCCTCAAACTAATGTTTCAATAGATGTACAAAATCAAATCTAAAAAAGTCATTGGAGAAAGTAATAAAATAACGAAAATCACCTCTTGTACTAATGCTCATAGGTCCACATACATCAGTGTGAACCTTTTTTAATACATGAGCACATCATTTACTTTTTGTATAGGATTTCTTAGTTATTTTACTAGAAATACAACTTTCACAAGTTGAAAACTTTTCTAGAGTTACTTTAGTCAAAACGTTAGAATTAATTAATTTATCAATTCTATTTATATTGATATGTCCCAATCTCAAATACCAAAGATAAGTAGCATTATCTTTTATATCAATTTTAACATTGCATACAATATTGTCACATAATTATACTTGATACATATTATTATTTATAAAATCATGCAACACAACTTTGTCATTTTTCTTCATTAAAAATCTTTCATTACCAAAATAAAATTCATATTTAAGTTTTTCCAACATTAAAATAGAAAACAAGTTTCTTTTAAGACTAGGTGCATATAAACATTTAACTAAATCAAAATTTGTTCTATCATTCAAGTTCAATTAAAAAATTCTAACTCCTTCAATCTGCACCTTATCATCATTTCTCATGTAAATGAAACTGGTACTATCACTTATTCTCCTAAGTTTCTTGAACCCCTGCAAGGTATTAGAAACATGCACAGTAGCTCTAGAATCATCCACCAAGATTCATACTTAATAATTGTAGTATTTATCTCATTAAGAATCAAGGTGGCAAACATACCTTCGGATTGCTTTCCACCAGACTTTAAGAAAGAATAACATTGAGCCTTCTTATGTCTAGGTTTCTTACAAAAATAACAAATTATTTGTCTGAATTTAAATTCAACATCCTGTCTCACTTTGGTGTCCTTCTTCTTTTGCCAATCTTATTTTTTATTTATAAACTTTTTCTTCTTTTGATATTTTATTTCATTCTTTGGCTTATCTGCATTCCCATTAATAGCATTGATCACAAAATTCTTCTTTCTTAACTTAACATCTTCATGATCAGTAACTTTAGATAAAAAATCATCAATAGTCAAATCCAAACTAGAAACAAAATAAATTTACCTTACAGTTTCATAAGAATCAGGTAAAGAGGACAAAATAGTAGATATCTTAGTTTTCTCATCAACAGACCTTCCTTACAGGCTTAATTCATCGGCGATGACAATCATGTTGTTTACATGCTCTCTGGCATCCCCTCCTTCTAGTAATTTAATTTTGATAAATTTTTTCCATAAGCCTTCAATATGTTGACTAGATTTCTTACCAAATTATAATTCAAGACTATCAAGAATGACTTTAGCAGAGGTACTATTCATATAGCCAACCATAAGAGAATCTATCATATATTCTAATATTAAATATTTCTCTTTATTATCTGCCTCTGTCCATTTTTGATAGACAACCTTAACAGATTTGATAGAAAGCACATCAGGCACATGAGGACATTCCTTTTGAATACAAAGAGAATAGTTATGAAAACCAATGAACAAGTCAATTCTACGCTTCCATTCAGCATAATTGGGTCCAGTCAAGATGTAATTTTTTATAATATCAGATATATTCAAAGAGCTAGATGATCCTGCCATCTGTCATAAGCATGCAACATTTATAATAATCTTAGAGACTAAAGCCTATTTCATTTGCACAAACACAATGCAACATTGATCATTTTATGACAAAACAACAAAGAGACCTATGATTTTTCAAATCCCTCTCGTATCTGATGGGTGTAGGAAAGAATCCAATAGATCAAGGCTCATTTAGAATTAATTAATCTTCAATATAAGGATATATTAAATTCATCCCGTATCTGATGGACGTAAGAAAGAATTGGACCTATTACCATGTCTATCCGATAGATAGTGACACGAGGAGTTTACAAGTTCATCCACAGTCCTATCTCATCCATGTGATTAATTGATGGGTATCATCATGTCTAAGCATCGAAACAATGAATAAAATAATCTCAAACCTAATTTACATAAAATATTCAAATTAACTCCCACTGAAATTGAGATTAGATAAAAAAAATATATATTATAGTACATATGAATTCGACTTAAAAATGAAGGCCCAATTAGTAGGCACAAAATAGCTTGAAAATAAAACATGGTTTAGCCACTGTACCATAATTAAGTACTTGGCTTGATGACTAAATAGCTTGATGGCTAAATAATGATGACTTTATGTCTTCTTAGAACTTTCATCTTCCAACGTTCCAAATTTTTTTAGTTTCAAATGTGAGTATTAATTTCCCATCCTTCCATTATGACAAGTCAAATCAAAAGACAAATTTTTTTAAATTCCATGATGATTTATCAATTATAATATGAATTGCTAACTCACCCTTTCATCTTTCTCATTAAGTTTTTTTTTTCTATTTTAAAGAACTTTTCAAGTCCCCATAAGACTTTTCATTTTCAATTTATGAGATATTATTAATAAGCATAAATGATGATAAATTCATCAAATTTATTAAAAAAAATACTGTTAGACTGTTCATTTTCTATTTCTTTTTTTGGAGAAAGCTTTAGAGAAAAATAAACCATCTTCAATACAATCAACTAAAATTGCTATAAAGATGTCACAATTTGTCGTAAAAAGAAAAATAAAAAGAAAACAACCACTAATCTTTGATATGATAAAATACGTATATGAGAAATAGAAACATTTTTAGGATATGAATTTTAGACAAAGAGAATTTTAGTAAAATCATTATGCTTGTGCTATTGAAAAAACATCCTAGCTGAATCCCAATGTTACTTCTAATATCAGGAATTTCATGTCACTTATTTAATCTAAGAAATTAAGAAGAGTGTCATACCTTTTTTGACGATTTAAGAATATCTTTTGTTGAAACGCTTTACCTTTTGTTGAAGAACGCTCCCTTTTGATGAAGAACTTTTTCTTTTGTTGAAGAACTTTGGATGATTATACAATGAAGCCACTTGATGTCCAAGGATCTCACAAGAAATCAGGGTGCTTACCCCAGTTGGACAGGTATACCATATCTTGGTATTTTGAGCTTTTCTTTCCCTTGTCTGTGTGATCCTGAGATGTTTTTACATCTCTAGGGTGGAGATGACCAATCATAAAGTCTAACCCTAAGTGAGATGCTAGCCTTCTAATGCCATATCCAGATTGTCTTTTGACATATCTTGATAATTATCACAAGAGCCCCTAAATAATAAATAGGGACAAAATAATACAAAACTACTATTTTCATAAAACCAAAAAATATCACCGATTTTGCAAAAAAAAATAAAAAATAAAAAAAAATATTTTATATTTATGAATAAAAAATTTGATGCAAAACCAAACACGATAAATTTGTTTAAATTGGCAGTTTATAGGTACTCGTGTACACTCTTATAATTGTCAAGTCACTGAAAATGAACATTAGGCACTAAGGTCACCACTTAACGTATACGTGGTCCTTTCATGAAGGACTTCACAGACCATATGTGCACTGTCTATCGAGAGACTAGTCCCCATGTCTCCTATAGTCTGAGTAATTTTGACTTACATCCCTCAAACCTATCATGGTTTAATTAATGCCTATGTAAGTGTGAGGACAAAGATGAAATCTTTTAGAAGTCACTACGTAGATTAAGGTCTAGGACCTTAGAAATGTGAAATCTCATCCTAAGGTAAAACTTCGATTGACTCATGACCCTTAGATTGGATTTCTGGTCCATCAGAGATTTGGGTAACCGTCAGGTTACAGTTATGGGAAGGGGTTAGGCACCTAAACCATCTGATCAAAATCGATCTCCTATGCCTTTCCTATGCTAGACTTTATCTGTTAAACTGAACCAAACCAAGTGGTTTGATATCATTGAACCGAATTTGTATTCATCAGATTGCCTATGTATTACGGATTATTCCAAAAATTAGGTTCACCATCGTAGTTCAGGTGTGATTAAAGTTTATGGTTGTGATTTATGCTTGTGCATGATTAAGTTCTTTATTCAAGTTGAAGTATATGCTTGAATGGATGAGAAACGCTATGGGTTAGGATTTGGAAAGTCCATGCAAACTGATAGATAGTCCTAGTGGATTTAAGAATAACCCTATTTGGATCAAAATATGGATAATCCATTCTGAGTTAGAATGTGGATAACCTTATCTGGGTTGAAATATGGATAACCCTATCTAGGTTGGAATATGGATAACCCTATCTAGGTCAAAATGTGGATAAATATCCTAGTGGATCTATGGATAGTCTGAGTGGACTAAGGTTTGGATCTGAATTTGAGGTTCTCCCAAATAGCCTACGTATCCTAGGGTTTGCCCTAGGAATCAGAATCCATGTAGTTCGGGCTGGAGGTAAATATCCTAGTGAATCTATGGGTAGTCCGAGTAGACTAAGGTGTGGATAACCCTTTCTGGGTTAGATTGTGGATAGATATCCTAGTGGATCTATGGATAGTCCAAGTGGAGGTGTGGATCCGAATTTGGGTTTCTCCCAAATGGCCTAGTATCCTAGGGTTTACCCTAGGAATCAGAATCTGCGTAGTTCGAGATTGGGTTGAAATGGTTGGATATCCTAGTGATCTATGGATAGTCCAAGTGGACTAAGGTTTGGATCCAAATTTTGGTTTCTCCCAAATGGCCTACGTATCCTAGGGTTTGCCCTAGAAATCAGAATCTATGTAGTTCGGGCTGGAGGTAAATATCTTAGTTGGGTCGAAATGTGGGTAAATATCCTAGTGGATCTATGGATAGTCCGAGTGGACTAAGGTGTGGATCTAAATTTGGGATTCTCCCAAATGACCTACGTATCCTAGGGTTTGCCCTAGGAATCAGAATCCACATAGTTCGGGTTGATAACCCATTCTGGGTCGAAATGGAGGTAAATATCCAAGTGGATCTATGGATAGTCCGAGTGGACTAAGGTGTGGATCCAAATTTAGGATTCTCCCAAATGGCCTACGTATTCTAGGGTTTGTCCTAGGAATCAGAATCCGCATAGTTCGGGCTTATAACCTGTTCTAGGTTAAGGATTTAGAACCTATTATAGGTTTAGGGTTGAGAACCTATTCTAGGTTTAGGGTTGAGAACCTATTCTAGGTTTAGGGTTTACCGAAGGGTAAAATCATCCTGAATTACCCTTTTCAACCTAAGTTCTAATTTTAGAAACTTTGGCAAAGTATTTTCTTTCTTTATTAAGGTTTTTATTTTTTCCATTATGCCCTTCCCAATAATGTGGGTGCCTAAATGCACGTCCCCACACCTAATATGTTTGCTAGGTGTACAGATATGGCAGTTCGACTAGGGTGCAGCATAAATTAAATTATTGCCAAAAATAGAAACATTCTATCTAAATATGGCACATAAAATATTTATGGTAATAAATTCACTTATTGTAAGATTGTTAGAAATCTCTCAAATATGGTATGTATTGCAAATAAGGCAAGAACCTATATGACATGATCTAGTATGCTATCTTCTAAGCATGGCAAGACCTAATATGACAGTGAGCATTTAAAATGGGAATGAGCATCCAAACATGACAGTGAGCATCTAAACATGATAGTGAACATCTAAATATGGCAATGAGCATCCAAACATGTCAGTGAGCATCTAAACATGGCAGTGAGCATCTAAATATGGTAATGAGCATCGAAACACTCATGATGAAAAATTCAACGGTATAAATCACTATTGATGGTAATCTAACCGTTCAGATTGCTTTAAGACACTCATGATCAAGATCTAATGGTTCATATTTCCTTAAAACACTCATGATCAAGATCTAGTGGTTCATATTCATGCATCAACACACCTAAAATCAAGGGTTTAGATTTGATCATTAAAACATCCAAGATTAATAGCCAATATTAAATCACTTAAAATTCTTAGATCAATGGCCAATATTCATCACATAAAATTCCATTCATGATCGGATCAATTGAAATTCCACTCATGATTGGATCAATTTCATCACATCCAAGCATGGTACGATCAAACATATTAAATTCCAACATGGGTATCAATCTCATAAAAATTCCAAGCATTCGATGGGATCGATTTTCATCATATTAAGCATGGTACGATCAAACACATTAACATTCAAGCATGGGGATCAATTACATTAGAAATCCCAGCCACAGGTTGGACCAATCATATTAAAAATCCCAGCCATAGGGGTCAATAACATAAAAAATCCCAGTGGACCAATCATATT
Organism: Protea cynaroides; assembly: GCA_028583415.1. Lineage (NCBI taxonomy): Eukaryota > Viridiplantae > Streptophyta > Magnoliopsida > Proteales > Proteaceae > Protea > Protea cynaroides. Next base: position 57,962 of record JAMYWD010000674.1, on the reverse strand, counting down.
AAAATTCGAAATCATATGGTTGGAATCGCATACAGAAAAATTCATGATCTAATATGGTCATACTTTATCACATTCAACTCAAGATCAGATGGTTAACCACATTAAATTCACACAGACAAATGGTGGGATGGTCGATTGAGTTAGTGGATGAGGGTTGCGGCATTCATGCATGTGGGGACAGATCAAGGGGCTTAGAGTTGCAAAGATGGGATCGATGATGGTGCTTGCAGTGATGGTGCTTATAGATGTGGGATGTTGGTTATGGTTTTAGGCTGTAATTGATTGGATGAACAGGTGGGGTGTTCGGTGAGCAGAGGAAATTGGAGTTGTGGCGTTGCAAGGTAAGGCCAAGTATTGGGATCGTGATAATTGGCTGTTAGGTGATGAGCAGCAGGAGGTGGCAATGGATTGCAACAGAGATGTAGGTGGTCTATTTATGTAGCAGGCTGGAGTATTGCAGTTTTAGCAAGGATTTTGGGAAAAGAGATGTTGTTTGGTTTAGGTGGCCAGGTGGTTTTGGAGATGGAAGTGAGTGGGATCAGGTAAGGTGATGGGTTTGTACGGTGAACAAGTGGTCTGTGGGGGATTTCTGCTGCTATAACAAGTGGAGTGCTGATTTGAGTGGATAATGTGATGGCTGGGCTGGTATTTTAGATTTGGAACAGGTGTTGGGGGACGATGAGGTGGCTGCATATGGTGGTGAGCAGTGGCTTACCTCTTTTTTTTTTTTTCCACATTCTCCAGCCTCTCCTCTTTTCCAACTTGTCTTCTTGATCCCTCTCTTCCTCTCCTTCTCCATCTTCTTCTGCTCTCTGAGTCTCTCCTCTTCTTCATCTCATCTTCTGGTCCTCTCCCTTTTCCTCGTCACTGCTCCTTTTTTTTTTCTAATTTTTCTTTCTTCCTTTTTCTTTTCGGAAATCTCTCCTTATTTCCCTTTCTAGATCTCGTCTCCTCCCTTTCCCTCTTTTCTTTCTTTTTTTTCTTCTTCACAATCTCTCTCCGATTCTCTCTTTCACGTCCCCTCCCTTTTCCTCGTCACTGCTTCCTTTATTTTTTCTGATTTTCCTTTCTTCCTTTTTCTTTTCGACAATCTCTCCTTATTTTCTCTTGCCTTTCTCTCTTTTCTTTCTTTTTTTTCTTTTCCCCAATCTCTCTTGGATTCCCCTCAATCTCTCTCCAATTCTTTCTTTCACGTCCCCTCCCCCTTTTCTCTTTTCTTTCCTTTTTCTTCTCCACAATCTCTCTCGGATTTTCCTCTTGCCGCTCCTCCCTTTCTCTCTTTTCTTTCTTTCCTTTCCTTCTCTTATTCTCTCTCTTTCTCTTATTCTCTCAGATTTCCTCTCAATCTCACGTCCTCTCTCTTTTCTTTCTTTCCTAATCTTGGTCGGTCTCTCTTGACACATATAATGTACATTTATACAATAAAATATACATAATAATATGTAATAACATACATATTAATATATATAGTATATAATATATTCTATATAATTACATATATATATGGCACTATGCACATGAACGAACCGGTTCAGTCTAGACTGGTCTGACTTAAGCTGGACTGACTTAAACTGAGCTGGGTTGGATTGAGAATGACTTGAATTAATTGGGTTTCCTCTCTATCATTTCATGTGCCATTTCCGCTGTCATTCCGCATGAAATTTTTCAATAGCCTTTATTCTAAATTTTCTATGTTCACTTTGTAGAAAACTAAAAATGAAAAATATTGGAACTTGAATCACCTCATTTGGAAATAAAATGGCCAACTTATGAATTTTTGAAGTTTAAGCAGGCCAATTATCGATAATTTGGCTGACCATTCTGCATGGGATTCTTTGGAGACTTCTACTGGAAATCCTTTACATCCACTTTGTAGAGTACTAAAAATGGAACATAATGAAACTGAAATACTTGATTTGGATATGGGGTGACCAAAATATGAATTTTCGAAGATTAAATGACCATTTTCATTTGTAATTTTGCATGGGACCCTTCAGAGACTTCTACCCGAGATTTTTTACGTCCACTTTGTAGAACATTACAAATGAAGAATAATGGCCTTGGAATCATCTGAATCCGACGTAGAACGGAAAAGATATGAAGCTTTGAAGTTTTAACGATAATTTTACATAAAAGCTTACATGGGGTCCACTGGTGACTTCTACCTAGGATTTTTTATGTCCACTTTGAAGATGACTGAAAATAAGGAATATTGGCCTTTGAATCACCTGATTCTGATATCAGATGACCTAGATATCATGTCTTGAAGTTTGAATGATAATGCATGCATGATACGATAATTACATAAATGCCCTTGTACTTTCAAACTGCGATATCTTCCTTATTTGAAGTCGGAATTTGATGATTCCAGTCTCATTTTGAAGATAATTTCACAACCTATTCATCCAAGTAGATAATAGCCCATGACTCTACTGTGGGGTTCATTAGAGAATCACCAACCTTTGGATTAAAGGTCGAAAACCTGTCATATTGGTTCACTTATGCAGAAGGTGGCAATAATGGGGTGCTTACAGTAAGCACATAGCGCATCATGATAGGTGCAGTCAAGCCGAGAACTACAAAGTGTCTCATGTGAATAATCATCTATAAACCAATACATTAATATAATAGACCAAAAACAATTGTACCATATAAATAGTTTATAAGCCACAAAACATGTAAGCCACATGCCACATATATATACCTCAAAATAGAGATAGAAAGGTCCAAAGAGAATATATAAAAACAACACAATAAACCTGTGTTGGGCTACACAAATCTAACAGAAACACCAACATCTTTCGATAGCCAATTTATGAAGCTGTGAGCTCTTCTTGTAGCCAATCTATGTCGCCACCATGGTTGGTTAGCTGTCGAAAACCTCCTGCAATCTATTGCAGTTGCCGAAAATAGCCATTGCGGTCCCTTCCTTTTCTCTCTTCTCTCTCTGTTTTTGCAGAGATTCATTGGAAGAGAATAAGAAGGCAAGAAGAGAGGCATCGGGATTTGAAAAACTTCTTTCATTCTGCACCTCGGTTCATTCAACCTATATTACCATTTATTATTTTTGACCCCACCATGAAGGAGGAGCCAGCTGTCACTCATACAGCAACGACTTGGTTTCCTCATGTCCAATGGCCATGAGACATTTAAATCCCATTGTCTTTCATTGCATCCCCTTAATAATTCATCATGTGTTATAAAGTGGGAAAACAAAAGTCGATTACAAACTTTTGATTGCCTTCTCCGCTAGTGCACCCTAACCTAATTTCACACAAATTTTTCTCTTTAAGTCTTGTTTTAACATTATTGTTCCAGAGTTATAAAAAGAAATGCAAGTTCAGAATGTCTAACTACTGAATTATATCAATTTAAAAATTCAAGACAAAAAGGATTATCATATTCATTTATTGTTAACAATTTTTTTCGATCCCTCAAGTCTTCATTTGATTTGATCGAAAATTTTATTTGTTGATTTTTTTAATGTTTGTTTTAAGAGATAAAAGAAAGACGAATTTGATTTTCCCTCCTTAGAAATCACTACTTTTTACCTTTTGAAAATAGAAATTGATTTTTTTTTTAACATATAAGATGTTACATAAAATTTTACATCAAAACAAGTAGAGCCTTATTAATGAATATTGGCAAATTTGATTTCTTAGAATATTATGAAGCACTACAAATAAAAAATAAAGCTAGTATTATGAAATAATCTTTCTTGGTTATCTAGTCAGTAACTACACTATCCTTTTTAATACTTGAGACATAAACATACATTGGTATAATATATTTTTGAAAAAATTTCATCTACACCCCATCAAGGATTGCTAACATTATCTACACCCACAAGATTGCAAAAATATCACCTAGGTCCACTTAACTAACAAAAATCACTAAAATTATTGAAATACCGTTTTACCCCTCATATTATAAATTAAAAAATTAAAAAATTATGTTGATTTACTAATTTAACCTTCAAATCAAATTTATATTTTCTCTCCCTCTTTCCTTTTGACATTTTCTCTCCATTTCGAGGCAAGGGCCCAAATCTTGCTGTTGAGAGATAGGTTGAGAGGAGGCCTTCTTCCTCTTGATGTTCTTCAACAGATGCTTCTAACCTCTTAAAAATCCTTCATTGGCAAACTCCCACTTGTCTGGATCTACCTTTCTAAAACCCTGCAAAAGTTAAATTGAATATCAAACAACTCATGAAATCAATAAGAAAACTGAGGAAAATGAGAATCATCTAAAATATCTGAAGTAAAAAAATCAATTTTTTGTTAAAGATTGTTTACTCTAGGCAATTCATGAACCTTAAAAAAAAAAAAAAGAGACGATGAGGTGTGGTGGATGAAGAACTCACATAAAATTACCCGTCTTTTGGCCGTCTTTGGTAGGAATGGAGGAGGATTGATGATGACTAAAATCAGCACGTTGATGGAAGAGATCCATGGTTTGGAAGTTCCGATTTGTGGACATCATTGCCTCAGAAATGCTCGCAGCTTCGGATGATATCTCCAGGTTCAGTAATAGATTTGTCGTCATCGCTGTTTGAGGACATGTTTCAGTTTTCACTGAGAGAAGTAGAAAAAAAAAATTCAGATTCACTTTCTGCCTTCATTCATGAAATTACCATAAATGAAATTAAAGCAAGAATATGTTGATCTGCACAGAGATTCTGAGGAAAAAAAAAGAAGAAAAGGAAATAGCAAGATCTACAGAAGAACAAGGGATAGATTTAGGGATCTTCGATGGAAAAGCGAAAGCTTCGATTCAAAGAGACTATTCCAAAAACAAAGTGACTCTCTGAAAACACCAGAACAAAATCGAGAAAAAGAAAGCAATAAAAGATGGAATTAAAACATTACTTTCCTAGAAGACCATCAAGAAAAGCTATTTCTTATTGAAAACGAGAAGAGTAGAACTACGCTAGGAGAAAGTAAACACACTTACTGTCACACCCCAATTCCAGCTGAACCAGAAGTGTGAGTGAACCATCACTGAACCAACGGTTTACACCAGGATCTCAATAAGACCGTGTCCACTCATACAAACCATTGCATATAACCATAATTAGAATATAATTAAATACACGAAAGTCTAAATTAAATGAACTGAGTTCTCTATTGATAATTTATATAAAATATCTAATTATTCAAAACATCAGAACATAAATAATTATCCTTACATCACTTATAAATCCAACTGAAAATAAATAAAATAAACAAATCCAATATCCTAGAGGTACACGCAAAAAGGGTACTCGCATGAAGTGTCATACTCGTCCTCCCCTGCTTGCACTTCCAGGGCAGCAACTCTTCCATATATTGGAGTATCCATGTAGTCCTCCATAGTGTAACCTGCATCAACATCTAAAAATAGTGTGTACACAAGGGTGAGCTCACAACTTAGCTCAGTAAGAAAATCAGACAATGCAACACACATCATGCATGAGTAACATTCATATTATGGTCTGATTTTAAGTTTGCAATGTGCTATAGAAAGGATTGGCGGCTACAACACCTCTATACACGAGTGTGTGAATCCGCCCAATGGATCAAACACCACTGTCGTCCCACATGCACCTACCATGGAATAGATATAGAGCTAAAGTGTTAGGATCAAACACTGCCAATGAAAACAATCACATGTCTAACAGTCACATCCTAGCATAGCGAGTATGCATGAATAATATAATAACTGAAAGTAAAGATGATATGCGAGTAAGCACAAACACCATTCCATAGAATCATAATTATTAACAATATTTTACTGTTATTAAGTTATTAGGGTTTAGGTCCGATTCCCTTACTTGACGCTTGATTGTTAGCTTGCTCTGCGTCACCGAATCAAAACTTGCTATCACAAGGTCCTACATGATGTTAGGGTTGAATTAGAATTAGTTTCCTAGGATTTACGTTGGTCAGAAAATCAACTGGGTCAAAAACACTCCTCACAGTGCATACTGGTCGCAGTACCGGTCGCAAGTGTCACACCCCAATTCTGAACCAACCAGATTGGTGTGATGAACCGTCTATGGACCAATAGTTCAACCAGGATCTCGTATAGGCTATGCTAACCATGTTAAACCAAAACACATTCCACATTAATTAGAGATAATAAAGTAAATAGAGGAAGTCTTATTAATAATGAACTGAGGTCTAATCATGATAAATAATTAATATTTCAGTTATCTCCAAGTAACCAAAACATAATTTAATACATATTACAAATATCCAAATACAAAAGTTAAACACCAAGCGCATCCATAGTTGAAACACTCGCTTAACGAATCATAATAGTCCTTCACAGCTTGCTCATCCATAGCCACCACCTGTTCATATGTTGGCGTGTCGACATAATCTTCAACCGTAATACCTACAACATCAGAAACTAAAAGAAATGCGTGCACGAGGGTCAGTTCTCCAACTTGAGCTCAGTGAGAAAACAAAACAATGCAACAAACACATGCATGCATTCAATTCATATCTTTGGTCTGGTTTTTAAGTTTACAATGTGCTATAGAAAGGATTGGAGGCCCCTGCACCTCTATTCATGAGTGTGTGAATCCGCCCAATGGATCAAATACCATTGTTGTCCCACATGCACCCACCATGGAATAGAAATAGAGCTAAAGTGTTCGGATCAAACACCGCATAATACTTCCCCTGATGCCCTACCCATACCAACATATAAGCCCATATAAGCCCCTGCTGGCGAGGGCTTGTAAACTGGGCTCGCAACTAACCAATCCTAAATGTCATCCAGTAGGGGTCAAAACAGACCCCCCCCAACGTCCCCCACTCTAATTTTAGCAATTAGGCCCCCCACCACCCCCGGAGACGAAACGGTCCACACCCCCCCCCCCCCCCCCCTCCGCCGTATATTTTTTCTACTAAGGTAATGGCGATACGACAATGTCAGTGAACAAGACTTGAGTAGAGATAGAGCTAGAGTCTGGTGACCAAGAAGAACTACAATGTCACGTCCTCCCCCTAATGCTCCACTCGCATCAAACACACTAACCACACACTTACAATCACATGTCTATCCCTAGCATCATCATCATCATATTGTAAATAGACAGAAATAAATATGCATGAACAAAATATAACAATAATATTGGATGACATGTGAGATTCACATTACAAGTAAGCAATCATAGAATCAATCATGGTATTGGATACAATGAAATAAAACAGCTTGTTAATATCCAATTAGTTTAGGTCTTATTTCCTCACCATTGATTGATATTTGTTCCTCTTCCAAGCTTTGGAAGTCACTTTGAATCTATTGAGAACCTAAATATTTAATATATTTAAGTTAGGGTTCAAGTTTATCAAATTACAGTAGTCAAAAACCTTGTTTAGTCTCAAAATATGCTTGCTGTCATCGTGTGGTCGGATGTGTGGTCGAACCTGTGGTCGCAATATATGAGACCACACACTGTGTGGTCGGACCTGTGGTCGCATTTAGTGCGATCACACCATGTGACCGCACCTTTCCTGGGAATTTCCCAAATAGCTGTGGTCGACCCTCTGGTCACCCTATGGTCGACCACAGGCTGTGACCACATGATGTTTGGTCAGTTTTCATCTTTAATCTGAATTCTTCTTGAGTCGATTCCTTTGCTCATCACTTGGGACCATCCTATGGTTATCATATGACCATTATTTACAGTTTTTCATTAACCATTATCTCTAATCCATCCCTCATGGTTATCCTTGAGATTTACTCAAAGGATCACATTGATCATATTGGTTTGACATCCCCAATCCACAATATTTACCTTATTCAATAGAATCTACATCTACAGAGATAAGTTCCATTCCTCACTTGTTGTAGGGAGCTAGAGCCTTCTCTTGTAAAACCTTTCTCTCAGCCTTCTTCTCTAAATCTCCTTTTTCTCCTCTCTTCCTCTCTCTCTTTTCCTCTTAGGTTTAGAGTTTCAATTTGGGTTCTAAAAGAGTAAGAGAGACTAAGGAACGTCCCTTATATAGAGGAAAACCTCCATATAGATTCCCACTTTAATTAGGAGAGAGCCCCCCCCCCCTCAAATTAGGAGAGTTTCCTAAACACAGAGTCAGTTCAGCATCGTGTGGTCGCACGTGGGGTCACAGAATCTGTCGACCACACGTCAAAAATATGAGACCACACATCGTGTGGTGTCATGTGTGGTCGACCACATCCCTCAAAACTGTAACCACACAACCAAAATTTTCTGATTTTTAGTTTTTGACTGGTTGCTTCCACACGATCTTAAATAGTCAATCACACCAACTAAATTTGATTCGTTGCTTACCTTATCTTGTGGTTTCTTCATACAATTTGTTCACTTGAGCCAATTACGATGGGAAGACCGGTCACGACACGAGAATGTAAGGTTAGACCGGATTCATGGTGTGCGGGTCTTACAACTCCACCATTACAATTACTTATTCTCCAACTTCATTCCAAAACAAAAGAATTCGACATTTCTATCGTACCATGTTTTATAGGTGACATCTACATAGTAGCTTGGTAGCAAACTCAATCCACATATAGCTTAGTTAGCCACTCCAAAGCATACCGAGATCGTATAGCAATGGAATGAGCTATCTTCATAAGGCTATCAACAATCACCCAAACTACGTCAACCGATCTAGGAGTTAGTGGCAAATCGGTGACATAGTTCATTGTAATGCAGTTTCACTTCCAGACTGGCTCCGATAGTGGTTGTAGTAAGCCATGTTGGTTTTTGTCTTTCAGCCTTTACTTGCTGATAATTCAGTTACTGAAACATGCATCTAGCCATAACTACTTCCATTCCCTTTCACCAAAATAATCTCTTCATGTTTTGGTATATTTTGTACTTCTAGGATGTACCCAATACGGAATAGAATGGGCTTTTAGCATTTTCTTGTATCTATGATCAGCGTTTTTTACTTGCATAATCATCCTCTGTATCTCAGGACCTTTTTCTCATCCGAAGTAAGTCAGGGTTAGGTTTTTCTTTTTCTAAATCTTCTTGCACCACTCTTAGATATAGATGTAACAAAATTACTACCTTTACTTCATCTATCAAATTAGAGACGATCTTTAATGCCATAAGCGTAGCCGAGGAACTATTGCTCCATAAGTTCATCCATAAGTTCTCGCTCAATTGGATCATCACGAGTTTCTATTATATATTGCTCTTCTTCCAATCTGAATTTGTTGCTGTGAAACATAAGGCAACATTTATACTGGGTCCTTCCTCGCACTTCATAATTTCTTTTTTGCTTAAGGCTTCAGCTACTACATTAGCCTTGCTCGAGTGACACTGAATATCGCAGTCTTAATCCTTCAAGTGTTCTAACCATCTTCTCTGTCTCATGTTTAACTCTTTCTGGCGAAGAGATAAATAAAACTCTTGTGTTCCCAGTTAATCTAAAATTCTTCTCCGTATAGATAATATCTCCAAGTCTTGATTGCATAATTCATCACCGGTAATTCCAAGTCATGAGTAGGGTAACTTTTCTCATGCTCCTTCAGTTTTCTTGAAGCATATGCAATTGCTTATTTACCTTGCATCAACCCGCATCCTAGATCCAATCCGAAAGCTTCGATGTATAAGGTAAAAGGTTCCCTTGGTACCGGAACAATCAAGATGGGAGCTGATATCAACCTTGTTTTTTTTAGAGTTTGGAAACATTCTTCACACTTGTCAGTCCAAATAAACTCCTCTACCTTCCTGGTTAGCTTAGTAAGAGGTATTGCTATCCTAGAGTAGTCCTTTATGAATCGTCTGTAATAACTAGTTGAACCGAAGAACTTCTGATCTCTGCAATGTTCGTAGGCGCTTTTCACCTTACGATTGCTTCTATCTTACTGGGTCTACTTTAATCCCTTCTGATGTTACTATGTGACCTAAGAACTACACCTGGTTTAACCAGAACTCACACTTCTTGAATAAAGCTTCTCCCTTTTCAGTAGTTGTAAGGCTGCTCTAAGATCCGTTGTATGAGTTGCTTCATTCTTGGAATAAACCAAAATATCATCTATGAAAATTATGCCCAACGTATCCAACATGTCATGAAACACCCAGTTCATTAGCTCCATAAAAGATGTAAGGGCATTGGTTAATCTAAAAGACATAATCGAGAACTCATAATGCCCAATCCCGGTTCTAAAAGCTGTCTTCGAGATATCGCTGTCTAAATTCTTCAGCTGATGATATCTTGACTAAAGATCAATTTTAGAGAATGCATTTGCACCTTAAAGCTGATCAAACAAGTCATCGGTCTGAGGTAGTGGATATCGGTTCTTGATCGTAAGCTTGTTCAATTTTTGGTAGTCTATATATAGCCGAACACTATCGTCTACTGGTGCTCCCCGTGATGAAATGCTTGGCTGATTAGAACATTTGTCTAATAAATCTTGTAGTTGAGTCTTCAATTCCTTTAATTCTATAAGAGCTATTCTATAGGGTGCTTTTGATACATGTGCCATCCTTGGTAACAAGTCGATAACGAACTCGGTTGCACAATCAGGTAACAACTCAAGTAAGTCTCCTGGAAACACATCAGGGAATTTATACATCACATCAATATCTTTCTTATGTGGTGCTTCTTTAGTAACGTCCACCACAAATACCATATATCCAACTCCTTTCTCTTCAAAGCATCTCTTCGCCTTTAGCATAGAGAGGATCAGCGTTCACTTCTTAGGCAACATGTTTCCAATAAAACTAAATTATATGCCATCTTTATTCTTGAATGATAACCTCTTCTAAGCACATAACAATATTGTAGAGTGTTGAGACAACCAGTCTATTCCCAAGATGACGTCAAAGTCAGCCATCTCAAGTCGATTTAGGTTGCATCCAAATTCTATCCATCCATATGATTCGAACATTGTTCATAACACTCATCCAATACAACATCTAGTCCAAAAGGGCTTGAACTAGAAAAATCCGGTATAAAGGTTTTAAGAGCACATTTAGCTCCTTAATCTGTTATGATTTTTCAAAGACTAACGTCAATAACTTCATATCCCAAAAAAAGCTCATTAGCTTATATTACTTTTATCATTGCTGTTCTACCCTGATCTCTCTTTCGTATACCTCAAAAAATATCTTGTGATTGTTACTTCATATCCCAAGTTTATCTATAAGCATTAGGGTATATGCTTATAAATTCATTAATTCAGCCAAACTCTTTTGGTCTTTTCTTAATCATCTCACTCGACATTGGGCATAACTCAGTATTACTTGTACCAATCCGAATACTATCAATGCCATGATTTTTGACTTTATCCTTGTATCCACTCTTAGATTTTCCTTTAGAAATCTTCTGCCTTGTCAAAATTTATACCGATATAGCCATCTTTAACTCTACTTGAGTGCTATCTATTTCTTTACTGGCTACTCTTCATAGTTCTTACTTTTTGCACATACACTCTTTTATAGAGATGACTCATATCCATCCATTCAGCAATCTTGAAACAGATCCTCCATTACTTCATCTGAGGTTCCTTGGCTATAGAATCTAATATGAATTTAATCATCTTACTTCCAATAATTCCTTATTAACCAAATATCTTATCAATAGATGTCGAAAAATGTAAGAATCAGAATGTTTATCCAAAAACAATTCATTTCCTTCTTTTAATTTAGTATAATGACAAACACTTGCTTTATTTAGTGAACTTAGGTTTAAAGGATCAGGGGTAAATCTATGGTAATCCAACCGACATTAAAAGGTCGTTAAGTTACATGGTGGTCCAAATATATGGAAATAGAGGTTTTACAGTTCTTAACCTCTTGGTTACGGGTTCTATCGAGTATATAATACCAATTGGTCAAGGCATACAGGAATAAATCTGGAGAGTTTTGGTACATCAATAAATCAGGTATAAATCGAAAAAATGTACGTTCAAAATGATTAAGCCCTTAACTGTTCATTCAGTTGGTATCTCTATTCATGTTATCGATCATGAGAGTAGCTTAGATTGGTATAATCAGGACTAATTCTAAGGAAATAACATCTATAACTCCAATTGACAGGTTGAATCAAGAAAGTATCCTGTCAAGACATGAGAATTTAAAATCAGGTATGTGCATCTTCTATAATCATAAGAGTAAGTCAATGATGCACCGCATCCTATATAAACCTATCTAGTTATATGGCCATAATAGATTTGATCCTTTGCTGAAAACGTTTGAGGCTTCATCTTCAGAAAATATTCCTCAACCCTTGTTGGATCATTCTACCATGATGCTGCTATCCCATACATCGGTGGCTGACGGTAACCACCTTGATACACTGCTTGTTGTGCACCAAGCTTCTGCACTGGGGTATGCGTTACTGGGACTTACTGTATGGTAGGCACTGTGTTATAGCTAACAGGTGCAGGGGGTACAGTGTTGCTACCAATCGGTACCGTTACTTGGTTTGACCCAGAGGTGTTGATGTAGCATTGGCAACTTGGATAGTGATTTCCATCGCAACTTACATAGCCGGTATCATTTGTTGTTGATTTTTGTAATTTGTCAGGCCAAGTTTATTACAATCGTAGCCAAGGCACTTGGTAGTCCAGGTAGATTGGCTGGAGTGGCGTGGTTGTTGACCTCCTTTGATTTGTTTTAATTTGATTATCATAATTTAGCATCTGCTCAGATGAGTTTTCACTACCCGTTCTCGACCCAGATAGTAGTGGGGTCAAGTTGCAACCTCTTCTTAATGCTTAGCGGGCAATGGATCAGCCTGTGGTGGATCTCACTCTGAGTCCCCACGTCACCCAGGAGTATAGCTTTATCTTCTTTTATAGTTACTCTCAATTTTTGGTGTATAGCTATTGTTCTCCTATCTCTGTTGTATTTAGTCAGAGATCTTTCCCTTTACCTTTGTAGGGATTTAGGCGTTACTAGCCATTTTCTTTCTTTCTCAATCATGCATCGAGTTTCATATCTTGTGAGTACCAACTCGGTATTCTAATTTTTCTGCTTTATAGATGCTTCCTTCTTGTTACTGTACTATATGCTTTGTATGCTCAAGCTTATTATTTTTTCCCCCCTTCTCATCTTTTTTTTTTTTTTTTTTTTTTTCCCTTTTCTCTTTTTTTTCTTTTCCTTTTTTATAATTTTTCTTCCTCTTTTTCTTATATTTTTTTTTTCTTTTTTTTTTTCTTCCTCCATCAAAAATCATTTATTATTTTTTTTTTTTTTTAAATTTTTTATTTTCCCAATACCCCTTTCAAGAAAAAAATTTGAATGTATTCAGGTTTGATGGGCAAGGCCTGAGAACTTTGATACCAAGTTGTCACACCCCAATTTTGAACCAACCAGATTGGTGTGATAAACCGTCTATGGACCAACGGTTCAACCAGGATCTCGTATAGGCTATGCCAACCATGTTAAACCAAAACATATTCCACATTAATCAGAGATAATAAAGTAAATAGCGAAAGTTTTATTAATAATGAACTGAGGTCTAATCATGATAAATAATTAATATTCCAGTTATCTCCAAGTAACCAAAACATAATTTAATACATATTACAAATATCCAAATACGAAAGTTAAACACTAAGTGCATCCATAGTTGAAACGCTCGACTTAACGAATCATAATAGCCCCCTCCCCACCCCCCCCCACCGCCCCCCTTGTTTTTTTTTTGGCGATAAAAAAAAACTTAAAACCGTAAAGGAAAACACCGAAACTAAAAAGAATTGCACGCCCGGGGGGCTAGCTCAAAACGAACCCCGGGAAAAAACAAAACAATGCAACAAACATATGCATGCATTCAATTCATATCTTGGGTTTGGTTTTTAAGTTTGCAATGTGCTAAAGAAAGGATTGGAGGCCCCCGCACCTCCATACACGAGTGTGTGAATCCTCCCAATGGATCAAACACCATTTTCGTCCCACATGCACCCACCATGGAATAGAGATAGAGCTAAAGTCTCTGGATCAAACACCGCATAACACTTCCCCTAATGCCCTACCCATACCAATACGTAAGCCCCTGCTGGCGAGGGCTTGCAAACTGGGCTCGCAACTAACCAATCCTAAATGTCATCCAGTGTATCCAAGGCCTCACCCCAGCATCCCTCAATACGTCCATAGAGATAGAGCTAAGGCCCCCGGCAGAGTCAGAGACTACACGGTCCGAGACCACCTCCCCTGATGCCCTACGACGTAATAGTTCTGCTAAGGTAATGGCGATACGATGATGTCAGTGAACAAGACTTGAGTAGAGATAGAGCTAGAGTCTGGTGACCAGGATGAACCACAATGTCACGTCCTCCCCCTGATGCTCCACTCGCATCAAGCACACTAACCACACACATACAATCACATGTCTATCCCTAGCATCATCATCATCATATTGTAAAGAGACAAAAATAAATATGCATGAGAAAAATATAAAAATAATATTGGATGACATGTGAGATGCACATTACAAGCAAGTAATCATGGAATCATTCATGGTATTGGACACAATGAAATAAAACAGCTTGTTAATATCCAATTAGTTTAGGTCTTGTTCCCTCACCTTTGATTGATATTTGTTCCTCTTCCAAGCTTTGGAAGTCACTTTGAATCTATTGGGAACCTAAACAATTAATATATTTAAGTTAGGGTTCAAGTTTATCAAATTACAGTAGTCAAAAACCTTGTTTAGTCTCAAAATATGCTTGCTGTCATCGTGTGGTCGGATGTATGGTCGAACCTGTGGTCGCAATATATGAGACCACACACTGTGTGGTCAGATCCTGTGGTCGCATTTTGTGCGACCACACCATGCGACCACACCTTTCATGGGAACTTCCCGAATAGCTGTGGTCGATCCTCTGGTCACCCTGTGGTCGACCACAGGCTGCGACCACATGATGTTTTGTCAGTTTTCATTTCTAATCCGAATTCTTCTTGAGTTGATTCCTTGGATCATCACTTGGGATCATCCTATGGTTATCATATGGCCATTATTTATATGTTTTTCATTAACCATTATCCCTAATCCATCCCTCATGGTTATCCTTGAGATTTACTCAAAGGATCACATTAATCATATTGGTTTGGCATCCCCAATCCACAATAGAAACCTTATTCAATAGAATCTACATCTACAGAGATAAGTTCCATACCTCACTTGTTGTAGGGAGCTAGAACCTTCTCTTATAAAACCTTTCTCTCAGCCTTTTTCTCCAAATCTCCTTCTTCTCCTTCTGTTCCTCTCTCTCTTTTCCTCTTAGGTTTAAAGTTTCAATTTGGGTTCTAAAAGAGTAAGAGAGACTAAGGAACATCCCTTATATAGAGGGAAACTTCCATATAGAGTCCCACTTCAATTAGGAAAGAGCCCCCCCCTCAAATTAGGAAAGTTTCCTAAACACGGAGTCAGTTCAGCATCGTGTGGTCACATGTGGGGTCACAGAATCCGTCAACCACACGTTAAAAATATGCGACCACACGTTGTGTGGTCTCATGTGTGGTCTCATGTGTGGTCGACCACACGTATCGACCACACCCCTCAAAACTGCTACCACAAGACCAAAATTTTTTGGTTTTTAGTTTTTGACTAGTTGCTTCCACACGTCTTAAACAGTCAACCACTCCAACTAAATTTGACTCATTGCTTACCTTATCTAATGGTTTCTTCATACAATTGGTTCACTTGAGTCGATTATGATGGAGAGACCGGTCACGACACGAGAATGTAAGGTTAGATCGGGTTCGTGGCATGCAGGTCTTATAGCAAGCACCGGTTGCGACACTGTGGGGAAAGGTGCGACTGGTATGGTCAACCAGTCCCCCATAGACCAGTCTCCGAGAGGTACCAGTCGCAGTACTGGTCGCATATGGTGCGACCGGTATGGTCGACAGATATGCCTCTAGAAGACCATTAACTTGGCGTTCGTCTTCCATCGGTCACCCCCTATTGGTTCTAGGGTTTCTCCTATACATTCTAGGCTAGAGCAAAGAGTTAGAGTTGTTTCATGTTCCATTCAAGTCTTAGTTTCGATGATCCTTAACCTAGAATGCGAATCTGGGGTTCATCGACTGTATTAGGGTTTGACGGCAAATTTAAGGGTTTTAGATCAATACCTCGCTTTGCATGGTATTGATCAATTCATGACTAATCATCTATAATGCTTAACTTAAAGGAAGGTTCAAGCACTTGCCGTTGGTTTGCAAGTATGGTGTTCTTCGTCTGATGGCCAACGACGGCTCCTCTGCCTCCTTCCTTAGCTCTTTCTCCTTCTTCGATCTCTTTCTCCTCTCTAGGGTTTGTGAGGCTCAATGAAAGAGTTCTAAAGAGGTTTAAGGGTCCTTAAATAGACTAGGATAGAGTTTAGGAAGTTTTCTTATGTTAAGAAAGTCCTTAGGCTCGAGATTTGGAAAGTGGGACCCGTAGAGATCCGTTTTCGGATCTAACAAGTCTTCCTGGGCAGACATACCGGTCGACCAGTACCATCGATCGGTGTGAAAAATATCATACTTTTAGGTCTATTTTCGTACCTGGTTGTCATCCTCTAGTCCCGTCTGGTCCGGTGATGATTGGAAGACCTATTACGACATGAATTAAAGGTTTAGATCGGGTTCATGGAGTGCGGGTCTTACAACTCCCCCACCCTTAAAATAAATTTTGGCCTCCAAATTTGTACGTACCTTGTTCATCGAAAAGCTTAGGGTATTCCTTTCGCATCGCGTTCTCATCCTCCCAAGTGATTTCTTCTACATCTTGGCTTTTCCAATGCACTTTGACGTAATGGATATCCTTGCTTCGGAGATGTTGTACCTTTTAGCTTGTGAGCATCACAGGGGTACCACTTCAAATGTCCAGTCCTCTGTCAAGTCCGGTGGGTTGGCATTGTCAAGATGTGCGATGGATCCCTGACATACTTCTTCAATAAAGAAACATGGAACACATCATGAACGATTGACATGGATGGTGGTAGAGCCAGTTGATACACCACATTACCACGTCTGGTCAAAATCTTGTATGGTCCCACATACTTGGGGCATAACTTTCCTTTCTTACCAAACCATTTCAGACCTCACACAGGTGATATCTTCAATAACACCTTATCACCCACTTCAAACTCCAGATCTCGACGTCGGTTATCTGCGTAGTGCATTTGTCGAACTTGAGCTATCTTCACTCTTTCCTTGATTTTATCAATCGCTCGACAAGTTTCTTCTACGAACTCCGATCCTACAATCCTTCTCTCCCCCACCTCATTCCATAATAGAGGTGTACGACATTTCATCCCATAGAGTGCCTCATATGGAGCCATTTGGATCGTAGCCTGGTAACTATTGTTATAAGCAAACTAGATAAGTGATAGCTTCTCGTCCCAAGGTCCTTTGAAATCTAGGGCACAAGCTCAGAGCATCTCCTCTAAGATTTGAATAGTTCTTTCTACTGTCTGTCGTCTGAGGATGAATAGTTGTGCTAAACTTCAACTTGGTTCCCATGGCTTTCTGTATTCTTTCCCAAAACATTGATGTAAAACGGGGATCTCTGTCAGATACTATACTCTTTGGGACGCCATGAAGTCTGACTATATTATCCACATATAGCTTGGCTAGCTTCTCCATGGTGTACTAAGGTCTGACAGTGATGAAGCGAGTTGTCTTGGTAAGTCGATCGACTATAACCCATACTGCATCCACTGACCTTGGTGTCAAGGGTAGGCCAGTGACGAAATCCATTGTGATACAATCCCACTTCCATGCTGGCTCTGGTAGTGGTTGTAGCAAACCTACGGGTCTCTACCTTTCTGCTTTAACTTGCTGGTAATTTAGACATTGGATTACGAATCGAGCTACATCCACTTTCATACCCCTCCACCAATATAGTCTTCTTAAATCATGGTACATTTTGGTGCTTCCTGGATGTACGAATATGGGGTATAATGAGCTTCTGTCATAATTCTATCTCTGATAATTGAGTTCTCACTCTCAGGTACACATAATCGTCCACGATACCTGAGTACCTTGTATAAATCCAAGGTTAAATCAGGGTTGCTTTTACCCTTCTCTAGATCTTTTTGCACAGTCTTGAGGTGTGGATCCTGTAGGATTGCTACTTTGACCTCATCTATGAGATCCGATGAGATCTTCAAAGCTGCGAATATCAATGTGAACTTGTGAATTAATCCCTGTTCTACTGGATCTCCTGCAGTCTCCAATATATGCTCTTCATCATTCTCTATTGAGCCTGAGGCTGCAGCACACAGTGCAGCATTTGTACTAGGTCCTGCCTCGGGTTTCAATGCCCACTTTCTGCTTAAGGCATCAACTACGATGTTTGCCTTACCCAGATGGTACTGGATGTCACAATCATAATCTTTTAATAGCTCCAGCCATCTCCTTTGTCTCATATTCAGGTCCTTCTGAGTAAAAAGATAAGTCAAACTCTTATGATCCGACTTAATCTAAAACTTTTCACCATAAAGGTAGTGCCTCCAAGTTTTGATTGCATGAATGACCACTGCTAACTCTAGATCATGCGTAGGATAGTTCTTCTCATGCTCTTTCAATTGCCTTGATGAGTAGGCAATCACCTGTTCTCCTTGCATCAACACATATCCAAGACCCAACCCTGAGGCATCCGTATATAGGGTAAACCACAAGCCTGGTGCTGGAATGGTCAAGATAGGTGTAGAGACTAGTCTTGACTTCAGAGTCTGAAAGCACTTCTCACACTCATCTATCCATATGAACTTTTCTCCTTTCTTAGTTAGTCTGGTAAGTGGAACGGTGATTTTTGAGTAGTCTTCCACGTCTTCTATAGTAACCAGCCAATCGAAGGAAACTATGAATTTCTACAACTAATTTCGATGCATCCCATCCTATTATAGCTGCGATCTTGCTTGGATCTACCTTGATACCGTCTGTGGATACTACGTGACCCAAGAAGGCCACTTCCTTCAGCCAAAATTCACACTTCTTGAACTTGGCGTAAAGCTTCTCCTTTCTCAGCCGTTGTAGGGCTGCTCTCAAGTGTGTTGCATGACTCTCCCTGTCCTTTGAGTAGACCAAGATGTCATCAATGAATACAATGACCGAAGTGTCCAACATGTCATGAAACACTCGGTTCATCAGTTCCATGAACGACGCTGGGGCGTTGGTCAACCCAAATGACATTACAAGGAATTCATAATGCCCATACCTTGTCCTAAAAGTAGTCTTTGGAATATCTCCTGCCTTGATCTTCAATTGGTGATATCCTGATCTAAGATCAATCTTTGAGAAAACCTTTGCACCCTGTAACTGATCGAACAGATCATCGATCCTAGGCAAAGGGTATCGGTTCTTGATGGTTAACTTGTTCAACTCTCGGTACTCGATACATAGTCGTACGCTACCATCCTTCTTCTTTACGAACAATACAGGTGCTCCCCATGGCGATATGCTTGGTCGTATGAAACTCATATCTAGTAGTTCTTGTAACTGGGTCTTCAACTCTTTTAATTCTGTAGGAGCCATCCTATAAGGTGCCTTAGACACCGGTGCCAACCCTGGCATAAGGTCTATCACAAACTTCGTAGCCTTGTCTGGAGGTAGACCTGGTAGATCCTCTGGAAATACATCTGGAAACTCTCGTACCACATCTAGATCTTCCATCTTTGGCACCTCTGCAGCGATGTCGACCACAGACACTAAGTACCCCACTCCTCCCTTCTCTAAGCATCTCTTAACTTTTAGGGCAGAGAGGATCAGCTTCCGCTTCCAAGGTAATTTGGTTCTAGTGAAGCTAAACTTCTTTCCCTTATCATCCTTAAAAACAAGTTTTCTTTCGCCACATAATAAGCTCGCCAAATGATGGCCTAGCCAATCCATTCCCAAGATGACATCAAAGTCTGCCATCTCGAGTTGAACCAGATTTGCTTCTAGGTTTCGCCCCTCAATACTAACTGAATACGGCCCATAGCATTTATTCAACGCCACTTCTACTCCCAATGGAGAGCAAACTATCAAGCTTGGAGTTAAGAGCTTGACAGGTAACTCCAATCGCTGCCCAAAAGACATAGAAACAAAGGAGTGTGTAGCCTCAGAGTCAAAGAGTACTCTGGCGGGTACACCAGCTATATCTATCGTTCCTGGAGTTTAATTATCCCTTAGTTCTACATGCTCATACATAACAAATCAATAAGCAAAATAGTGAGGAACGGAATCATACCAGTAACCACATCAGGTGATGCGACTGCCTCTTCAGTGGTGACTACAAATACCTTCCCTTGCTGTGGCGGTTGCTTTCTAGGTAGAGTACAGGTTTTTGCACAATTACCCAATTGCTGGCAGTTGAAACATTTGACATTAGGGTTTTGACCAGCTACCTGTGATTGTGGTGGTGTAGTAGTATTCCTTGCAGGCACCACAACAAACTGAGTCCTGTAGGGATAGAATGGTCTAGTGTTCCCTCCACCCGAAGTCTCAGTTGCAAGCATCTTCAGTCCCCTATTTTGAGCAAAGAAGCTGTCTCTTTGGCTTGACTCAATCACCCTAGCAATCTGCACAGTCTCATTATACACCTTCTTATCCAAACCCAAGATGTGCTCCTGAATACTTCCTCGCAATCCCATAGTGAACCTATGGGTTTTGGTTTCCTCCTTTTGCATGCTTGCTGGAGCGAAAAAAAAATAGCTCTTTGTACCTCTGCTGGTACGCATCAACAGTCAATTAGGATTGTTGCAGGTTAAGGAATTCCTTCTCTATCCGATCTCGAAAACTCTTAGAGAAGTACTTATCGAAAAAGGCTCCCTTGAATATTTCCCAGGTGATTTGGGTGTGCTTCTTCTCTAAGTATGGCCGAGTAGAATTCCACCAGGCATTAGCATCTTCCTTGAGCATGTGCGTAGCAAATAGCACCTTCTCATCCTTCGTGCAAGTCATCAGACGGAAGTTCATCTTCATTTCAGCAACCCACTGTACAGGCCATAGTGGTTTTTTGGGTTTCCCTGTGAAGGTAGGGGGTTTCGATTTTAAAAACCTATCCATCGCTCGGCTTAGGTCATTCTACCCCTGTGCATTTGTTCTATACCATGGTGGTGGGTACGGATAGATCCCTTGATAGGCAGACGATGTTGGAAATTGGTGTAGTAGTTGTGGGTTCTGTTCATTGCTCATCGGCCCAGTGCTACCATCCACTGGTAGTATGGTATTATTTTCCCCAGACTCAGGCGTACCTTCTGTAGGGATATATCCTGGTGGCCTGAACATCTTTAGCATCTCATTTAAGAACACTTTCTGCGGAGCTTCCATCTGATAGACCAGATTAGTCACAATAGTCTCAGAGTTAGTGTGAGGAGGGCCTGGCAGATTTGTTGGTGCTTTATGACTGCCCTTGTACTTTCAAGTAAGGTTCTTCCTTCCTCTCTCCATTTTACATCGTTTTTCATGGTTTCTTGCCCAAAAACTAGGTTTTTCTTGGTTTAGAGGATTCTAACCATAGGAACTCTTTTCCTTCGGCTTAGAAATAGTTTTGGGACCTCTATGAACAAAAGCCCTCAACTTATTTGAGGTTCCACCGTGTGGTTTTCTCAAAATCAAAATTTTTGGATTTTTGACCTAGGTTTTGGTCAAAAATCGATTTTTTTTTCTTGTAGTTGTTAAATTTCTTGCTTGTTTGATGATTGTTTGGTTTCCATATGTTGTTAGATTTTTACGTAAGTCCTCCTCCCTAGATTTTGGGTGAGTTCGAGGCTTTTGCTTTAAATACTGTCGTTATGTTGCCAAAATTTTGAAAATTTTAACACAATCTCATTGTTTTGTTTGTTTGTTTTTTTTTGTTTTTTTTTTGTTTTTTGTAGTTCACAATGTCTCAGTGTCGAGGTGCTGGTAAGCATGCGTACGCTCCAGGCATGAACCGTCCTCACCCGCTGGTTCCGTAGTTTGATGAATGGTGGTTTCGTTCGACGGTAGCGTAGGCCCATTTTCCATGGTTCGAAGAGAAGAATATAGAATTTGGTCGATGTGTAAACCTGGAGCAGCTACAACGATTCTGTCACACCCCAATTCCACACTATTCAGAACGGTGTGATGAACCGCTAACAAACCAATGGTTCAACCAGGATCTCGAGTAGGCTATATTCATTTTATCTAAACCCCATACATCCATAATCATAGTCAGAGTAAATACACAATAGCGGAAGTCTTATAATAAAATGAACTGCGAATCTATTGTGATATCAATATTTAAATAACAAATTATTCTGTATCAACTAAGACATAAATAAATAAATATCAGATACATGTCTTTAATAAATCCAAATAGATAAAACTAAAAATCTAATCGAATTAACATGAGTTGCACTCGCAAGAGATGTCATGTGTATCCACTTCATCTTCAGCTACCGTCGCTGCAACGTTCCCATATTCTGGAGCATTTATATAATCTTCAACGGTTGTACCTGCATCATCAACTAAAAATATTCGACGTCGAAGGGTGAGCACACATCACGGCTTAGTGAGCAAACAAAACAATTCTACAATACATATGCATGCAATCAATTCATATCTTTGGTCTGGTTTTACGTTTGCACTGTGCTATAGAAAGGATAGGTGGCCACCGCACCTCTATGCACGAGAGTGTGGATACGCCCGATGACTCTCACTGTCGCCCACAGCACCCATAATGAACATTGTACAACGAAGGTCACGTTTATCGATGCACAACTCCATACCAACAAATTAACCCCTGATGGCTAGGGCTGCAAACGGGGCTCGCTACTAACCAATCCTAATGTCAACCAATGTATCCAAGGCCTCACCCCAGCATCCCTCAGAGCACCCATAGAGATAGAGCTAAGGCCCCTCGGTAGAGTATAGGACTCAAGGACCGAGACCCTCCTTGATGTCCTACGTCGCAATAGTTCTGCTAAGGTAACGATGATACGACGATGCTAATGCACAAGACTTGAGATAGAGATAAAGCTAAAGTGCCCGGATCAAACACCGCATAACACCTTCCCTGATGCCCTACTCGCATCAAGCACACTAACCACACACAATCACCCACATGCCTATTGCTAGCATCAATCACCATTACCTTGTTATAAATAAACAAAATTAAATAATAAAATTAAATATGCATGAGCAAAAATAGCAGGAATATTGGATGACATGTTGAATGCACATTACAAGCATATTCGCATAGAATCAAGCATGACATTGGACTCAAGTAAATAAAAGTAGTTTATTATTAACCAATTAGTTTATGTCTTGTTCCCTCACCTTAGCTTGCTAATAGATACTCTTTCAAGCTTTAGAATCACCTTTATATTGCTAGAAAACCTAACAAAGTCGATAAAATTTAATTAGAATTTATTTGAATTTTTAAAACCATTCTGTTAACTGGGGGTCAAAGGTAGGGTCTGAGCTATGACCGACCCCTGGTGCGACCCCCCCTAATCTGGACTTCCAGAACCCTGGGGGTCGATACTCAGGGTCACATAGGGTCGGATGGTCATCGACCCCCTGTGCGACCCCCCTGTGGGTTTTGGTCAATTTTCCTCCATTTAGTCCATTCTTCGTGTTTGGGGTCCTATGGCTTGCTCCTACAGTCCATTCAACATACATTCCATGGTCTAGAACCATGAATCATCCACCTATATATCTTTTATGTATTCTCCCATGGTTTTCCATGGAAACCTAACCATGGGTTGATGGTTTGGGTTTCTCCGAGATCACACTCTCATCCTTATCTAACCTAAGGTTTGTAGAAATTCATGGAATTAGTATCCATACCTGAGAAGAATACTCCTTCTCTGCAACTCTTCTCCTTTTTGCTTTTTCTTCTCTCCCTTGCTTCTCTTCTTCTTCTCTTCCTTCTCTTCTCTTTCTCTCAATTCAATCAGGGTTGTAAAAGGAGTGAAAGAGGCTTAGGGACGTCCTATTTATAGGGTGGAAACTCCTAAACTAAGTCCTATTGAGATTTGGAAGGAATCCAATCGAAATTTGGAAACTTTCCTAATTTTAGTTTCTGGCGGCAACTGGGGGTCGATGAGGGGGTCGATGATCCTATCAACCCCTGGTTTCCTAAAGTGTTTGACCCCCTCTGTAAAACAGGGGGTCTGACTTTCTGTCTTGGGGGGTCCGACCTTCCCTTGTGGGGTATGCGACCCTCCCTTTAAATTAAGTGTTTTTGGGTCGATTTGATACCTGGGATCACAATCTCCTTCACGCCCTTGGTCCATTCGTCTCGTCCATGATGGGTAAACCTGGTTCAAGGTGGTAAGACCGGGTTAGTTTGATACGGGTCTTACAACTCCCCCCTACTTATAAAAATTTTGTCCCCGAAATTGTTCGTACCTTCTGAATCAAATAAGTGAGGGTATTGCTTTCGCATAGCATTCTCTTCCTCCCAAGTAATTTCTTCCATGTCTCTACTTTTCCAAGTGACCTTAACATAATAGATATCTCGGTTGCGTAGTCGTTGAACCTTTCGACTGGTGATTTCTGTTGGTGTTACTTCAAATGTCAAATCATCAGTCAAATCCGATAAATCTATTTTCAAAACGTGCGTTGGATCCTTGACATACTTCTTCAATAGGAAAATATAAAATACGTCATGCACACTTGACATAGATGGTGGTAGTGCTAACTGATAAGCCACTTTTCCACGCTTA
The DNA here is from genome assembly GCA_028583415.1 of Protea cynaroides. Classification (NCBI taxonomy): domain Eukaryota; kingdom Viridiplantae; phylum Streptophyta; class Magnoliopsida; order Proteales; family Proteaceae; genus Protea; species Protea cynaroides. The sequence goes on along the minus strand of JAMYWD010000674.1, from coordinate 33,365 downwards.
TCTAGAATCTCATATGGCCCGACATATCTTGGACTGAGTTTCCCTTTCTGTCTGAACCATTTCAATCCTCGCATAGGTGATACCTTCAAGAATACTTTATCACCTACAGCGAACTCTAGATCTCTGCGTCGAGTATCTGCATATTGCTTCTGACGGTTCTGAGCTGTTTTTACCCTTTCCTTGATAATGTCTACCACTCGACAAGTCTCTTCAACAAATTCCGGCCCAACAATACTACGTTCTCCAACTTCATTCCAAAACAACGGAGTTCGACACTTTCTGCCATATAGTGCTTCATATGGTGACATCTGTATAGTAGCCTGATAGCTATTGTTATAAGCGAACTCGATCAGTGGTAACTTTTCATCCCATGATCCTTTTGAAATCAATTACACATGCGCGTAGCATATCTTCTAGAATCTGGATTGTATGCTCTGACTGTCCATCTGTCTGTGGGTGGAATGCAGTACTGAACTTCAATGTTGTACCCATAGCCTTTTGTAATCCTTCCCAAAACTTGGAAGTAAATCGGGGATCTCTATCGGATACAATGCTCTCTGGTACACCGTGTAACCGAACAATATTATCCACATACAACTTTGCTAACCTTTCCAGTGTATACTGAGGTCGTATCGGTATGAAGCGAGCTGTCTTAGTCAGACGGTCTACAATCACCAAAACTGCGTCAACTACCCGAGGAGTCAATGGTAATCCCGTGACGATGTCCATAGTGATGTAGTCCCATTTCCATGCTGGTTCCGGTAACGGCTGTAACAGTCCTCCGGGTCTTTGTCGTTCAGCTTTTACTTTCTGACAATTTAGGCATTGAGACACGAACTTAGCTACATCTGCTTTCATTCCTCTCCACCAATATAGTTTCTTTAGATCATGATACATTTTTGTGCTTCCAGGATGTATCGAATAAATGGTGGTATGGGCTTCTTTCATCAGTCCGTGTCTAATGTCCACATTTTTTGTTTCAGGTACACATATTCTTCCTTTGTACTTCAGTACTTTCTCTTCGTCCAAGGTGAACTCAGGGTTAGTCCTACCTTTTTCGATATCTTCTTGTACTGTTCTCAGATAAGGATCTGATTTGTTAGCTGTCTTCACTTCATCCATTATATCCGGTATAATCTTCAATGCCGCGAACATATTTAAAAACCGATGAATAAACCCTTGGTTAGCTGATCCATCTATTGTATCTATCACATATTGCTCATTGCCATTATTGAATACCATTCTGGTAGTACATATAGTTGCAGTTGTACTAACCTCCCCTTGAGATTTTATCATCGCCTTTCTGCTCAACGCATCCGCTACTACATTAGCTTTCCCCGGATGATACTGGATATCACAATCATAGTCTTTCAATGGTTCCAGTCATCTTCTTTGTCTCATATTCAACTCCTTCTGATTAAATAAATAAGTAAGGCTTTTATGGTCCGACTTAATCTGGAACTTCTCTCCGTATAGGTAATGTCTCCATATCTTGACAGTATGTACTACTACCGCTAACTCCAAATCATGAGTGGGATAATTTTTCTCATGTATCTTTAACTGTCTCGAGGCATAAGCAATTACTTGTTTCCCTTGCATAAGGACGCATCCTAATCCCAGTCCTGATGCATCGGTGTATAGGGTAAATGGCTGTCCTGGAACAGGAATAGTCAAAATCGGAGCGGATATCAACATGGTCTTCAATGTCTGGAAACTCTTCTCATATTTATCCGTCCACACAAACTTTTCACCTTTCTTAGTCAAACTGGTGAGAGGTACGGCAATCCAGGAATAGTCTTCTACAAATCTCCGATAATAACCAGCGAGACCCAGAAAACTTCTTATTTCTGCAACGCTTTTTGGTGCTTCCCACTTGACAATAGCCTCGATCTTGCTGGGGTCCACTTTGATTCCTTCAACGGATACCACATGGCCTAGGAAGACGACTTCACTTAGCCAAAACTCACACTTTGAAAATTTTGCATACAGCTTCTCTTTCCTTAAACACTATAGAGCGGCGTTTAGATTCTTAACGTGGGTTTCCTTGTCCTTGGAATATACCAATATATCATCAATAAATACTATAACCGACGTATCCAACATGTCGTGGAAAACCCGGTTCATAAGTTCCATGAAAGTTGCTGGTGCATTTCTTAATCCAAAAGACATGACCAAGAATTCATAATGTCCATATCTGGACCTAAAAGCTGTCTTAGGAATATCATCCTCTTTAATCTTCAGCTGATGATAACCTGACCGAAGGTCAATCTTAGAAAATACTTTCGCTCCTTGCAACTGATCGAACAAGTCATCGATCCGAGGTAGTGGATATCGATTCTTGATTGTCAGTTTGTTCAGCTCTCGATAGTCGATACATAATCGAAACGCTACCGTCCTTCTTCTTTACGAATAGTACCGGTGCTCCCCATGGTGATATACTGGGTCGAATATAACCCTTGTCCAACAGTTCCTGTAGTTGCACTTTCAATTCCTTCAGTTTAGTAGGAGCCATTCTATAAGGTGCTATTGATACTGGTGCGGCTCCAAGTATAAGGTCTATCACAAACTCGGTGGCTCTGTCGGGTGGTAATCCTGGTAGTTCCTTCGGAAATACGTCGGGATAGTCCCGCATGACATCAATATCTTCCATTCATGGTGCTTCCTTGGTTAGGTCGACCGCTGATACTAGATACCCGACTGCCCCCTTCTCAAGGCACTTCTTAGCCTTTAGTGCTGAGAGTATGAGCTTGCGTTTACGGGGCAGTTTGGTTCCCGCAAAACTGAATTCTGCTCCTTCTTTGTCTTTAAATGTTAGCTTCTTTTTGGCGCATAATAGGTTTGCAGAATGCCGAGCTAACCAGTCCATTCCCAAGATGACATCAAAGTCTGCCATCCCAAGTTGGATCAAGGTTGCATCTAAGGTTTTCTCGCCAATGAGAACTGGAGATGGCCCATAACCTTTCTCTAATTCCACTTCTAACCCCATCGGTGAACGTACAAGTAGTTTGTAGTCCAATGTTTTGATGGGTAAGTTCAGCTTCTTTCCAAACAACACAGATATAAAGGAATGAGTAGCTCCTGAATCAAAGAGTACTCTGACGGGTATGCCATTTATAGGTACGATACCTGTGATTTGTTTAAACTTAGTCTACATGCTTACACATTGTAATACAACATAAAGGTTTAGGTAAGACCCGCACTCCGTAAACCCGGTCTAAACCTTGGTTTTGTGTCGTAGCAGGTCTTTCGATTATCACCGGGCCAGACGGGACGAGCGGATGACAAACAGGTACGAAATCAAACCAAAGACGATCAAATCAACATGATTTTATGTTAACCGGTCGATGGTACCGGTCGATCGGTCAGCTGTGCACAGCTGACTACGGAGATCCGGAATTGGATCTTTGTGGGTCCCATTTTCCTAAACCCTAATGCCTGAACCTTCCTAATCCTAATAGGGTTACTAAACCTTAATTTTAGCCTATAAATACACCCTTAAACCTCCTCAAATCCTTTCCATTGTCTCTCACAAACCTTAGAGAGGAGAAGGAGGTTGGAAAGGAGAGGAAGCTAGGAAGAAGAAGAAGGTTCTGCCATTACCGTTCGACGACGCTCACGTTATGCCAGTCAACGGTAAGTGTTTTAATCATTCTTCTTACCCTATGATAGTTATAGGGGTGGATCAATACCATGCAAAGTAGGTATTGATCTAAAACCCTAGCTGGACCTTAAAACCCTAAGTTGCCTTCAAACCTTAGATTCGAGTTCTGAGATGATATTCATCGAAATAAGACTTGAATGAGTTGGGGATAACTCTAACTCAAAGATTAGACTTAGAATGGATAGGAGAAACCCTAAAAATCCAAGGAAATCGATCGACGGCAGTCGAAAAACCAAGTGTATGGTCTTCCGGAGACATACCGATCGACCATACCCGTTGCTAGTTTGCTCACAAAGCTGCAACCGGTAAGTTGCGACCGGTCAGCTCTGAAAGGCTGGTTTTGGACATTGTTGGTTTTCGACCAACAAGAAACCCTATGAAAACTATTCTAATGAAACCCTAATAATATTGTAGGACTTTGTGACTTTTCGTTTGGATCTTGCGATGTGGAGCAAGCTATCAAGAGAGTGTCAGGTAAGGGAATCTGACCTAAACCTAATAATTAATGGACAGTAAATCTTTGTTAATAACCTGATATATATGATGTGATGTTTGTGTATATTCACATGCCATCCTTTACTTTCAGTTATTATTATTGTTCATGCATTGATAGGATGTGATTGTTAGGCATGTGATTGTTTTTGTTGGTGTGTGGAGTGGGGCATGGGCCTGGGATCATTCCTCACACTGGCACTTTTTGTAGTATTCTATCTTAACATGCTTGGTACGGGTGGGGCATCAAGGGGAGGTCGTGGTACGGTGGTCTCCGATGTTGATGCTGGCCTGGCCATGGTGATGTGGCATTTTGGTCTCCGAGGTCGACGCTGGCTTGTCTACGATGCTTTAGCTCTATCTCTATGCCGTAGGGAGTTATGTTGGGATAGGGTCTACCTGCGTATTGTTATATCCTAGTGGGTTAGTTGCGGATAAGGTATCAGGGGCGGTATGGGGATGCCTTAGCTCTATCTCTATGCCATAGACGGCTGTGCTGGGATAGAGCATACATTGATGACATATAGGATTAGTTAGTTGCGAGCCCAGTTTGCGAGCCCTGGCCAGTAGGGGCTTGGGTACTGGTATGGGTAGAGCATCAGGGGAGGTACGGGGATATCTTAGCTCTATCTCTATTCAACGATGGGTGCATGTGGGCCAATGGGGGTGTGATCCATGAGGTGCCACACACTCGTGTATAGAGGTGCGGGGGCCACCAAATCTTTCTATAGCACATTACAAACTTTAACCAGACCATAGCATAAAATGATTGTTACTCATGCATAATATTGTGAAACTGTCAGATTGTCTTACTGAGCTAAGTTGTGAGCTTACCCTTTGTACGTACATTGTTTTTAGATGTTGATGCAGGTTACACAGTGGACGACTTTATGAATGCTCCGGCGTATGGTGATGTTGCTGCTCTGGGTGTACAGGCAGGAGAGGACGAGCATGACGCTTCATGCGAGTGCCCTTTCTGTGTGTACCTTTGATTGGTTTTATTTATTTATTTTCAGTTATTTTCAGTTGGACTAAATGGATGTAAGGATATTATATTATATGTTTGAATTTGAATAATTGGATATTTTATTTAAATTTATCAATAGATTCTCAGTTTATTTATTTAAAGACTTCCGCTGTATTATTTATATTCTGATTGTGGTTATGTGTAGTGGTTTGTATGAGTGGACACGGCCTATTCGAGATCCTGGTGTGAACCATTGGTTCAATGACGGTTCACTCATACCATTCTGGTTGGATCAGAATTGGGGTGTGACAACTTGGTATCAGAGCTCTCGGGCTCTGTCCACAGACCATATTGCACTTAACTAAGTCGATGAACTGAGTTAGGAAAATTTAAAAAAAAATCTTAATACAAACACACCCTAAGCATTGTTTGATACCTGAGACGGACTAAGAAAGAGCATAATATACTATATTAAATATGAAATTTAATATTTCACATGCACTAGTTAGGAAAAACCATGAAAACTTCATTAAATGGAAAATGAGTATCAGATAAAATAGTGCTACAGGGTACAGTCCACAAACCGGATAGTTACCCTGTTATATAAACAGTCATAGGAGAGAAAAATAAAAGGGACAATCATGGGGTAGGGGGTCTAGGAGGAATAGGGCCTGCTATGTCATAGTTTCACTCGTAAGCGACCCTAAGCCAGTGCACCTGGTCCTGTGTCACCCGTAGACTACAAGCCAGATGTCCCAACTCTTGACCCATCTTTCGCTGAGACTCTAGGATGACCCTCTGGGTGTCCCTGATCTCAGTGAACATACTCAACACCGGGTCTGGAGAGGGATGAGACGGTCCAGCTGTAGAGGTAGATGGTGGTGCTACAGGTGTAGGCTGTGGAGCTGGCACTGGTACACCCTCTGCCCTATCCTCGTCATCATCACGCTCGGCCTCTGCTGCATAGGCCGCATTGGCTACTGCTGCTGCTGCTGCAGCTGCTACCCTCCCGAGTGGGCGAGGGCGAGCCTCCAATTCGTCGTCGCTAACGGGCAGATTGTCTATCTGCATCCTCTGAATGGCATCCCAGTCGATGTCGGATGTCATGGTATCCTCAACAATCACCTCGCCTCTCATGCTCACACCTAGGCGACATAGAAGGAAGGTGATGTGACGACCGCATGGAAGGTTACTGGCCTGATCGGACAGGATCGCCTGATGCATGGTCCGGATGATGAGGTAAGGGAGAGAGACCCACTCCCCAGTGTAGACGTAGGAGGTGATGTACTGAGTGAGCTGAGATAACTCACTGTAGTGGCCACTCTGGGGGCACAATGTTGTGTTGGATGATGCGGTTATAGACTCGAGCTAGGGGCTTCAGACTAGCCGCCTTCATAGGAGCCCCAGGATTTAGGATCTGCTCTGCTATCTCTCGGCGTAGGTCCTCGCTCAGATAGCCCTTCACCTTTGGAGGGCAGTATACCAAGTCTCCGTCATTGGGTACCCCTAGCAGGTCAGCCAATTGATGGGTGTTGAAGGAGATATGGACACCCTTGACGTAGCTGGAGATGCGCAAGTCCCTACCCTGGTTGGGATCATTGACATCCCCATGAAGCTCCAGATTAGCATAAAAATGCTTTACCAGGTTGGGACGAGTGGTATCTGTGTAGGAGATTACAGGCACCCACCCAAGCGCATCAAAAGCTGCTCGCACATCGAACCTGTCCAACTGATCCAAGTTGACTCGCCGTCCGAATTCGATGTTTTTGCTATCAAACAAGGGGAAACGAGCTTGCGCCTCCAAGGAACGGAACCAATGCTCGTCGAGTTGTGAAGCTGGTGGCTGAGGAGTGCGCACGCTCGAGCCATGAGGAGGTTTGCCTAGAGCACGTTGTGGAGCCATGTAAGCTGCAAAACAAAAAGAAAACAAGAAGAAAAGGTTAGAAATTATCAAAATTTCGGCAGCATAACGACAGTAAATTGGGAAAAAGCCTCGAACTCACCCAAAAACTTGGGGAGGAGGACTTACGTAACCCCCACACTCTTCAACAAATCTAACACAGGCAATTACAATAAGCAATTTCAAGAATTTAAGAAAAACCAAGAAATTTCAAAATTTTTGAAAACCTAGGCCAAAAAAATTGTAAAAATTTGATTTTTCCAAAAACCATTCGGTGGAACCTCAAATTGGTTGAGGGCTTTTGCTCTTAGGGGTCCCTAAACCCTTTCTAAGCCAAAGGAAAAGAGTTCCTACGGTTGGAATCTCTCAATCAAAGAAAAACCTAGAATTCTAAATAAAGACGATATGAAAAATTTATAAAAACTTGTTAGAGAGGGAAAAGACCTACCTGAAGACGATGTTCTAAATCTTGAACGGAAGAAATCGGCTTCTAAGGTCACCGGTCGGACTGTAGCAACTCAGAATCCAGAGGAGAATCGCCACCGGAGGAGAGGAAAGAAAGAAAAGTGAGATTTTTTCTCACTTTTCGCGATTTTAAAGCCCTTTCTGGGCATCCCGGTCGACATACCGGTCGACCGGTACCCCTATAGGCCTGCGACCGCTATGTCTCGGTTAGAATTTTCATTCTGACCGGTTGACTATACCGGTCGCAACTTTTTTACAGTGGTGCGACCGGTATGTATCGACCGGTCAGCACCAGAAAAAGCCAGAAAAAGTTTTTTATATAAAAAATTTTTAAAAAATTAAAACTTATATTTTCCGACTGTTTCGCCTTATATTGTTCAAGACTAACACCACTATTGCTTCATTCTCATGTGTTATGTCTTCTTCTCAGATCCAAACAGAATAGTCTGAGATGGTGGGCAGAAACGGTCGTAGGGGTTGAAAGCGTCACCAGGCTAGGATGCGCCTCGAGGAAGAAGAGCAGGTTGAACCAGGCCATGTGAGAGAGCCAAGCCCGGTAGCTGAGGAAGAGCAGGCTCCACGGGTACCGACAAATTTGCTTGGCACACCTCATAGGAATTCTGAGACCATTGTTACAAACCTGGTCTATCAAATGCAAGCTCAGCAGAAAGAATTCCTGAGCGAGATATTGAAGATGTTCAGGCCACCGGGTTCTGTTCCCACTGGAGGTACGCCTGAGTCTGGAGGGAATAATACTACACAGCCGACGCATGGTAGTCTAGGGCCGATGGGTCAACCCCAGAATGTACCACCACCGCACCAGTTTCTATCATCTTCTGCTTATCAGGGAGCATATCTGTATCCACCACCATGATACGGAATGAATACACAGGGACAGCACGATCTGAGTCGGGCGGTGGACAGATTCCTAAAGCTGAAGCCTTCCTCATTCACAGGTAAGGCAGGGAAACCATTATGGCCAGCACAGTGGGTTGTAGAAATTGAAAAGAATTTTTGACTAATGACTTGTACAGAGGATGAAAAGGTCCTCTTTGCCACTCATATGCTGAAGGAAGATGCGAATGCTTGGTGGAATTCTACACGGGCATATCTGGAGACGAAGCATACATTGGTGGATTGGGAAGCATTCAAAGTTGCCTTCTTCGATAAATACTTCCCGAAGAGTTTCAGGGATCAGATGGAGAGGGAGTTCCTCAATCTACAACAATCTCAGTCGACTGTGGATGCTTACCAGCAGAGGTACGAGGAGTTATTTTTCTTCGCACCGGCAAGCATGCAAGAAGAAGAGACCAAGACACGCAGGTTCACCATGGGACTGCGTGGAGGCATCAGAGAGCATATATTGGGTTTGGATAAGAAAATTTATAATGAGGCTGTATAGGTTACGAGAGTGATAGAATCTAGTCAGAGGGACAGCTTCTTTGCACATAATAGGGGAGTGAAGAGACCCGCTATTGAGAGTTCGGGTGGCGGTAACAATAGGCCTTTCCGCCCATACAGGGCTCAGACCGCTATAGTGCCTGCAAGGAACAATCCGGCACCACCTGTGCCACAGTTTGCTGGACACAACCCGAACATTAAATGTTTCAACTGTCAGCAAGTGGGTCATATTGCAAAGACCTGCACTCTATCTAGGAAACAACCTCCCCTGTAAGGAAAAGTATATGCGGTTACTACCGAAGAGGCAGCCGCATCACCTGATGTGGTCACTGGTACGACTCTATCCCTTACTATTTGGCTTACTATTTTCATTGTGTGTATGCGCATGTAGAACTAAAGGATAATAAAATTTCAGGAATTGTAAATGTAGCTGGTATACCTGCCAGAGTACTATTTGACTCTGGGCCCACACTCTCCTTTGTTTCTATTTCCTTTGGGAAGCGAATGGAGTTACCAATTAAGCACTTGAACCCAAGCTTGATAGTTCTCTCTCCACTAGGAGTTGAAGTGGCTTTGACTGAATATTATGGACCATGTACTGTATGTATTGAGGGCCCAGACTTAGAAGCAAGTTTGGTACTACTCGAGATGGCAGACTTTGATGTCATCTTGGGAATGGATTGGCTAGGCCATCATTCAGCTATTCTATTATGTGGTGAAAGGAAGCTTGTGCTTACAGACAAAAAGGGAAAGGAGTATAGCTTCATTGGGACCAAGTTACCTAGGAAGCGGAAGCTGATTCTCTCCGCCTTAAAAGCTAAGAGATGCTTAGAAAAGGGGGGAGTGGGGTATCTAGTATCTGTAGTCGACATCACTGCTGAGGTGACAAAGTTGGAAGAACTAGACGCAGTGCAAGAGTTCCCAGATGTATTTCCAGAGGATCTCCCAGGTTTACCACCAGACAGGGCTACAGAATTTGTGATAGACCTTATGTCAGGTTCGGCGCCGGTGTCTAAAGTACCATACAGGATGGCCCCTACCGAGATAAATGAGTTGAAGACCCAGCTACAAGAATTGTTGGATAAGGGCTTGATACGACCTAGCATTTCACCTTGGGGAGCACCTGTATTATTTGTCAAGAAGAAGGACGAAAGTGTACGGCTATGCATTGACTACCGTGAACTGAACAAGTTGACGATCAAGAATCGGTATCCTTTGCCTAGAATCGACGATCTGTTCGATCAATTGCAGGGTGCAAAGGTTTTCTCGAAGATTGACCTCCGATCGGGGTATCACCAACTGAAGATCAAGGCCGGAGATATTCCGAAGACTGCTTTCAGGATGAGGTATGGGCATTATGAGTTTCTAGTCATGTCATTCGGGTTGACCAACGCCCCAGCGTCGTTCATGGAATTGATGAACCGAGTGTTTCATGATATGTTGGACACTTCGGTCATCGTATTTATTGATGACATATTGGTCTACTCAAAGGACATGGAGGCTCATACAACACATTTGAGGGCAGCCCTACAACGGCTAAGACAAGAGAAGCTTTATGCCAAGTTCAAGAAGTGCGAGTTTTGGCTGAAGGAAGTAGATTTCCTGGGCCATGTAGTATCTGAAGAAGGTATCAAGGTTAATCCAACTAAGATAGCTGCTATAGTAGGATGGAAAGCACCAAAATCTGTTGCGGAGATTCGTAGTTTCCTTGGGTTGGCTAGTTATTATAGAAGATTCGTGGAAGATTACTCCAGGATCGCTGTTCCACTCACCAGATTGACCAAGAAGGGGGAGAAATTTATATGGACAGATGAGTGCGAGAAGTGTTTTCAGACTTTGAAGTCAAGACTAGTCTCTGCACCTATCTTGACCATCCCAGAACCAAGCGTACCGTTTACTTTATATACGGATGCTTCAGGGTTGGGTATCGGGTGTGTATTGATGCAAGGAGAACAGGTGATTGCTTATGCATCAAGACAGTTAAAAGAGCATGAGAAGAAATATCCTACGCATGATTTGGAGTTAGCAGCGGTTATACATGCAATCAAGACTTGGAGACACTACTTGTACGGTGAGAAGTTTCAGATTAAGTCAGATCACAAGAGCTTAACTTATCTTTTCACTCAGAAGGATCTGAATATGAGACAGAGGAGATGGCTGGAATTATTAAAAGATTATGATTGTGACATCCAATACCATCTGGGCAAAGCAAATGTTGTGGCTGATGCCTTAAGCAGAAAGTGGGCATCGAAACCTGAGGCCGGGCCAAGTACAAATCCTGCATTGTGTGCTGCAGCCTCAAGTTCAATGGAAATTGATGAAGAACATATTATTGAGACTGCAAAAGATCCAGTTGAGCAAGGTTTAATTCATAAGTTCACCATGATGTTCGCCGCTTTGAAGATTTCACCGGATCTAGTTGATGAAGGCAAGATAGCAATCCTACAGCATCCACATCTCAAGACAGTACAAGAAGACCTAGAGAAGGGTACGAGCAATCCTGACTTTACCTTGGATTCAGACAAGGTACTCAGGTATCATGGACGGTTATGTATACCTGAGAGTGAGGACTACAATATCAGAGATCGAGTTATGACTGAAGCTCATTACACTCCATATTCGATACATCTAGGAAGTACCAAAATGTACCATGATTTAAGAAGACTTTATTGGTGGAGGGGTATGAAAGTAGATATAGCTCGTTTCGTGTTCCAATGTCTAAATTGTCAACAAGTTAAAGCAGAAAGGCAGAGACCCGCAAGGTTACTACAGCCATTACCGGAACCTGCATGGAAGTGGGATTGTATCACCATGGATTTCATCACTGGCATGGGATTGTATCACCATGGATTTCATCACTGGCCTACCTTTGACACCAAGGTCAGTGGATGCAGTTTGGGTTATAGTCGACCGACTCACCAAGACAGCTAGATTTATTGCGGTCAGACCTCAGTATACCATGGAGAAGCTGGCCAAGTTATATGTTGATAATATAGTCAGACTTCATGGCGTCCCAGAGAGTATGGTATCTGACAGAGATCCCCATTTTACAACAAAGTTCTGGGAAGGATTACAGAAAGCTATGGGAACAAAGTTGAAGTTCAGTACAGCTTTTCACCCTTAGACGGACGGACAGTCAGAACGAACTATTCAAATTTTAGAAGATATGCTCCGAGCTTGTGCATTATATTTCAAGGGAGCTTGGGATGAGAAACTATCAATCATCGAGTTTGCTTATAACAACAGCTATCAGGCTACGATTCAGATGGCCCCATATGAAGCACTCTATGGGAAGAAGTGTCGTACACCTCTGTTATGGAACGAGGTGGGAGAAAGAAAAATTATAGGACCAGAGTTTGTTGAAGAAACTTGTCGAGTAATTGATCAGATCAAGGAAAGAGTAAAGACAGCTCAAGTTCTACAGAAGCACTATGCGGATAATGGACGTCGAGATCTGGAGTTTGCAATGGGTGACAAAGTATTCTTGAAGATATCATCGGTGCGAGGTCTAAAAAGGTTTGGTAAGAAGGGGAAGCTATGCCCCAGGTATGTGGGACCATACGAGATATTGGCTAGACGTGGTAACGTAGCATATCAATTGGCTTTACCACCATCTATGTCAAGTGTTCATGATGTGTTCCATGTATCATTGTTGAAGAAGTATGTCAGAGACCCATCGCACATCTTGACAGCAGACCCCCTAGACTTGACTGAAAACTTAACATTCGAAGTGGAGCCTGTGATGCTCTCAAGTCAAAAGGTACAACAACTTCGAACCAAGGATATCCATTATGTGAAGGTGCATTGGAGAAGCCAAAATGTCGAAGAAATTACTTGGGAAGAGGAGAGCGCAATGAGGAAGGAGTATCCTAATCTTCTCGACGATCAAGGTATGTTCAAATTTCGAGGACGAAATTTCTTTTAAGGGTGGGGGAGTTGTGAGACCTACATGTAAATTTGGGGATGAAATTTCTTTTAAGGGTGGGGGAGTTGTAAGACCCGCACTCCGTAAACCCGGTCTAAACCTTGGTTTTGTGTCGTAGCAGGTCTTTCGATCATCACCGGGCCAGACGGGACGAGCGGATGACAAACAGGTATGAAATCGGACCAAAGACGATCAAATCAACATGATTTTATGTTGACCGGTCGATGGTACCGGTCGACCGGTCAGCTCTGCGCAGCTAACTACAGAGATCCGGAATTGGATCTCTGTGGGTCCCATTTTCCTAAACCCTAATGCATGAACCTTCCTAATCCTAATAGGGTTACTAAATCCTAATTTTAGCCTATAAATACACCCTTAAACCTCCACAAATCCTTTCCATTGTCTCTCACAAACCCTAGAGAGGAGAAGGAGGTTGGAAAGGAGAGAAAGCTAGGAAGAAGAAGAAGGTGCCGCCATTACCGTTCGACGACGCTCACGTTACGCCAGTCAACGGTAAGTGTTTTAATCATTCTTCTTACCCTATGATAGTTATAGGGGTGGATCCATACCATGCAAAGTAGGTATTGATCTAAAACCCTAGCTGTACCTTAAAACCCTAAGTGGCCGTCAAACCTTAGATTCGAGTTTCGAGATGATATTCATCGAAATAAGACTTGAATGAGTTGGGGATAAATCTAACTCAAAGATTAGACTTAGAATGGATAGGAGAAACCCTAAAAATCCAAGGAAATCGATCGACGGCAGTCGAAAAACCAAGTGTATGGTCTTTCGGAGACATACCGGTCGACCATACCGGTTGCTAGTTTGCTCACAGAGCTGCAACCGGTATGTTGCGACCGGTCAGCTCTGAAAGGCTAGTTTTGGACTTTGTTGGTTTTCGACCAACATGAAACCCTAAGAAAACTATTCTAATGAAACCCTAATAATATTGTAGGACTTTGTGACTTTTCGTTTCGATCTTGCGATGTGGAGCAAGCTATCAAGCGAGCGTCAGGTAAGGGAATCTAACCTAAACCAAATAATTAATGGACAGTAAATATTTGTTAATAACCTGATATATATGATGTGATGTTTGTGCATATTCACATGCCATCCTTTACTTTCAATTATTATTATTGTTCATGCATTGATAGGATGTGATTGTTAGGCATGTGATTGTTTTCGTTGGTGTGTGGAGTGGGGCATGGGCCTGGGATCATTCCTCACACTGGCACTTTTTGTAGTATTCTATCTTAACATGCTTGGTACGGGTGGGGCATCAGGGGGAGGTCGTGGTACGGTGGTCTCCGATGTTGATGCTGGCCTGGCCATGGTGATGTGGCGTTGTGGTCTCCGAGGTCGACGCTGGCTTATCCACGATGCTTTAGCTCTATCTCTATGCCGTAGGGAGTTATGTTGGGATAGGGTCTACCTGTATATTGTTCTATCCTAGTGGGTTAGTTGCGGATAGGGTATCAGGGGAGGTACGGGGATATCTTAGCTCTATCTTTATACCGTAGACGGATGTGCTGGGATAGAGCATACATTGATGACATATAGGATTGGTTAGTTGCGAGCCCAGTTTGCGAGCCCTGGCCAGTAGGGGCTTAGGTACTGGTATGGGTAGAGCATCAGGGGAGGTACGGGGATATCTTAGCTCTACTCTATTTCGTGATGGGTGCATGTGGGCCAATGGGGGTGTGATCCATGAGGTGCCAACCCACTCGTGTATAGAGGTGCGGGGGCCACCAAATCTTTCTATAGCACATTACAAACTTTAACCAGACCATAGCATAAAATGATTGTTACTCATGCATAATATTGTGAAACTGTCTGATTGTCTTACTGAGCTAAGTTGTGATCACACCCTTTGTACGTACATTGTTTTTAGATGTTGATGCAGGTTACACAGTGGACGACTTTATGAACACTCCGGCGTATGGTGATGTTGCTGCTCTGGGTGTACAGGCAGGAGAGGACGAGCATGACGCTTCATGCGAGTGCCCTTAAAGCATGTACCTTTGATTGGTTTTATTTATTTATTTTCATTTATTTTCAGTTGGACTAAATGGATGTAAGGATATTATATTATATGTTTGAATTTGAATAATTGGATATTTTATTTAAATTTATCAATAGATTCTCAGTTCATTTATTTAAAGACTTCCGTTGTATTATTTATATTCTGATTGTGGTTATGTGTAATGGTTTGTATGAGTGGACACGGCCTTTTCGAGATCCTGGTGTAAACCGTTGGTTCAATGACAGTTCACTCACACCATTCTGGTTGGATCAGAATTGGGGTGTGACAGTTTAGGTCATACCTGTGACCACATCGGGTGATGCGACAGCTTCCTCAGACGTAACAGCATAAACTCGTCCTTGATGTTGTTGCTTCTTGGGTTTGGGACACTCTCTCATCATATGTGCCACTTGATTGCAGTTATAACATCTTGGACTTTCAATATTTGGCTTTGGTTGCTGCTGAGCTGCTTGAGTGGTCTTGGGTGCAGCGGTAAAGCCTTGGGCATGGAAAGGTTTAAATGTTTTGTTGTTCCCTCCATTATAAGCATTTCCGGCTGGTTTTTTTATGCCTCTGTTTTGTGTAAAGTAACTTTCCTTCTGGCTCGATTCGATAACATGAGCGATTTGGACAACTTCATTATATATCTTCTTCTCTAAACCCAGTATGTGCTCTCTAATGCTTCCTCTAAGTCCCGTGACAAACCTACGGGTCTTAGTGTCTTCCTCTTGCATACTAAGTGGTGCAAAGAAAAACAGCTCCTCATAGCGCTGTTGATATGCATCCACGGACATCTGGCCTTGATATAAACTCAGGAACTCCTTCTCCTTAGCATCTCTGAAGCTTCGGGGAAAATACTTTTCAAAGAACGCTTTTTTATAAATAGCCCAAGTCAATAGGGCGTGCTTGGTCAGTAGATATGCCCTGGTAGATTTTCACCAATGATGTACATCGCCTTTCAGCATGAAGGTGGCACATAACACCTTTTCTTCTTCAGTAATAGTCATCTTGAGAAAGTTTCTCTCCATTTCGTCGATCCAATGTGCTGGCCATAACGGATCCGACGGTTTACCATTAAATTCCTTGGGCTTCATCTTCAGAAATCTCTCAACCAGTCGAGAGTGATCCATCTGATTTTAGGGGTATGCTCCAAACATAGGTTGTGGATACCGATCATCGAACCCGAGCTGCTTTCGGATCAGGTCTTTGGGATCTGTGCAGCTGGTGGTTGAGGTGTTTGAGGTGCTTGGGTGGTTACCCACCGGTCTTTGACCGGCTTGTCCAGTCTGCATGGGTGTAGCATGTGCGGCCTGGAACATAATCTCCATTGCAACTTGCATTTGAGCCTGTGCATGTTGCATCTATTGCAGCTGTTGTGCTAGATTCATTACCACGGTTGGTAACTCCGGTGGTGGAGGTGGCAAGTTGGTAGGATTTTCCTGATCTGGATTTCCTGGGGGTACAACCTGTGGATTTCCCTGTGCATATATATTCTCCTGGCTAGTTTCCTCCACAGGTGGTGGTGGAGCTGCATTTCGACTCTGCCTTGTTACTCTACGTCCAGACATGTTTTCTTCTGAGATTGGTGGTGCCTGAAAATCATCAAAATAGGTGAGTCAATCATTTATACTGCATGTAGGCACGCTAACTGATGTAAAATTCTAAAATTTTCAGCTCATTTTATGAAAAATACTATCTTTTCTATGCAGGGTTGATGGTATGTCTGACCCTCAGTATCCGACCCTGGGAATGACCTATTCTTCCCGAGAGCTGGGGGTCGATGTGGGGGTCGATGGGTATCCGACCCCCTGTCCGACCCCTGGTTCCCTGCCAAGTTCCCTAGAACTGGGGGTCGATGTGGGGGTCGATGGATGTCCAACCCCGGGGTCCGACCCCTGGTTTTCTGTCAGATTCTTGAGAGCTGGGGGTCGATCTGGGGGTCGATGATCCTGGTCGAATTGTCCGACCCCCAGACCAAAATCAGACCTTTAAGATCCGATTCTGGGTTCATTCCCCATCATTTCTCTCCCGTTTCGACTCGTCTCCCACCTCTGATTGCTACAGTGCCACTCCGCTATTTTGATCAGTTTGGATCTGTGTTTCGACGTCCACATCATCCCTACAGGTCTACTTTCTCATTTTTACCTGTTTTTAGGTTTCCATTTCTAGGTTTTTGTCCATTTAACTTGTATTTTTCAAATTAAACTTTTTCCAACCATAAAAATTCGATTTTTATTGGGGGCTTTTGTTACTGGTGTCTCGAGGAACGAAACCTCAAAAATATTCGAGTTTCATCGGTTGGTTATCGAGAAACTTGGATTTTTACTCTTTTTGCCCTAATTTGTCGAAATTTTTGATTTCTCGCAATTTCTTCAAATTGGACTTCATTAGCTGAATTTCCTACTGTCTGAGTGTTGTAGGACATGTTGGAACCTACGTAAGTCCTCCTGCCCACGTGTCTGGGTGACAAGTAAGGCTTTTGGCCAACTTACGTCGTTATAATGTCAAAATTTCGGACTTTCTATCCTATTAACATATTATCTATTTTTTTTTCTTATTTACAGATACCATGGCTCGTACCAAGGTACCCAGAGTTCGTGATCCTCTTCGCTTCCGTTCCAACGAAGCCGAGGCACAATATGCCCACTTTGTTTGTAAGAAAGTGGAGGGAGGTTGTATGGTGAACTTGGCTGAGTTAGCCTTGTTCAACGTGGAGAGAGCCTTTGGTGATATGGGGTGGATCCCTGTCATTACCTACGCCGCTTGCACATGCCCGGATTTAGTGCGACAGTTTTATTGTAATCTCCAGGTGGTGGGGAATTACAATGACGTCGAGAGGGGTCAGGAGTTGCGTATCACTAGTTACGTCAAAGGGGTGAACATCTCTTTTGATTATCGGCAACTGGCCGACCTACTGGGCATTACCTATGATGGACCCATGATTTACTGTGCTCCTGGAGAGCCCCAGTTCGTCTCCACAGAGATGAGGGCTAAGATTGATAGTCAGTTGCTACGACCTGATCACTGGCAGATGAGGGCTTGCTATATGCGTCCGGCTCCACGGGTCTTTTGCAAGATTATCCAGCATAACCTGCTCCCGCAGAGTGGTCACTACGAGAGGTTTCCTAGCTGACCCAGTATCTACTATACAGTATCTCCACTAGACAGCCCGTCTGCCTATCGTACATCATCATGCGGACTATGATCACTGCTACTTTGCGCAGCCATACTGGCAACCTCCCATACGGACGTATGATCACTATGTTTCTGACCCGCCTGGGAGTTGATTTAGTGGATGAGAAGATTCAGGAGAAAACCTTCTCGTCGCCTCTAGATTGGGAGGCTATCTGTAAGATGGGCTTGCGGGATGCCCAAGTCAGTGACGAGGAGAGGAACGAGATGGTGCGCCCTCACACTTGCATTGAGATTGCTGACGCTGAGGCAGCTACTGTCGCCGCTAGAGTTCATGCGGATCCTGTTGATGATGATGACCGCATGTACATGGATGTAGACTCGATACCACCGCCTTCACCCACGCATGCGGCTGGAGCTGGTACTTCATCTGCGGCGGGTCTTGCACCTGAGACTGGTCCTTCTCATGCGACTGGTCCTTCACACCCACCTTCTGATATGATGGAGATGTTGCATGAGATCAGAGAGGCTCAGCGCAGATCTGATCTGAGGATGGAGGAGTTACTAGACACTCAGCGTGTGAGAGTGGATGAGCTCATAGACGCCCAACATACATCAGACATGAGGATGGGAGAGTTACTAGACGCTCAGCGGGTGAGAGTGGATGAGCTACTAGACTCCCAACGGACATCAGCCATGAGGATGGGAGAGCTCATGGAGGCTCAGCACCAGACTGATCAGCGGGTAGCCGATCTTACAGCTAGTCTGCAGACGACCCAGACTCAGATAGCCTGGTTGACTAGAGTCTACGTCGAGGACTATGACAGAGATCGTGAGGCGCCGCCTCCTCCTTCACCTCCGGCTTCATGAGTGTAACTTTTCCTTCTTCTTGTGCTACAGAGTAACTGTCTGGGTTGTGGACTGTACTCTGTTTTAGTTATGTATATACGTTTGTTTCTTTTACATTGTATTAAAATTGTTTGCCCTTTAATAGATGTATTATTTTTTTTTCAAATTTGGTCTCAAACATCACTTGTGCTTATAGTGTGTTAATATTACTGTTTTTACTTTTATCCTATCTCAGTTCACAATTGTCTTGAACGTATGCTAGTTCAACGGACAAGGCCTGAGAGGCTCTGATACCAAGTTGTCACACCCCAATTCTACACTATTCAGAACGGTGTGATGAACCGCCAACAAACCAACGGTTCAACCAGGATCTCGAGTAGGCTATATCTGTTTTATCTAAACCCCATACATCCATAATCATAGTCAGAGTAAATACACAATAGCGGAAGTCTTATAATAAAATGAACTGAGAATCTATTGTAATATCAATATTTAAATAACAAATTATTCTGTATCAACTAAGACATAAATAAATAAATATCAAATACATGTCTTTAATAAATCCAAATAGATAAAACTAAAAATCTAATCGAATACACATGAGTTACACTCGTAAGAGATGTCATGTGTATCCACTTCATCTTCAGCTACCGTCGCTACAACGTTCCCGTATTCTGGAGCATTTATATAATCTTCAACGGTTGTACCTGCATCATCAACTAAAAATATTCGACGTCGAAGGGTGAGCACACATCACAGCTTAGTGAGCAAACAAAACAACGCAACAATACATATGCATGCAATCAATTTATATCTTTGGTCTGGTTTTACGTTTGCACTGTGCTATAGAAAGGATAGGTGGCCACCGCACCTCTATGCACGAGAGTGTGGATACGCCCAATGACTCTCACCGTCTCCCACAGCACCCATAATGAACATTGTACAACGAAGGTTACGTTAATCGATGCACAACTCCATACCAACAAATTAACCCCTGATGGCTAGGACTGCAAACGGGGCTCACTACTAACCAATCCTAATGTCAACCAATGTATCCAAGGCCTTACCCCAGCATCCCTCAGAGCACCCGTAGAGATAGAGCTAAGGCCCCTCGGTAGAGTATAGGACTCAAGGACCGAGACCCTCCTTGATACCCTACGTCGCAATAGTTCTGCTAAGGTAACGGCGATACGACGATGCTAATGCACAAGACTTGAGATAGAGATAGAGCTAAAGTGCCCGGATCAAACACCGCATAACACCTTCCCTGATGCCCTACTCGCATCAAGCACACTAACCACACACAAACACCCACATTCCTATTCCTAGCATCAATCACCATCACCATGTTATAAATAAACAAAATTAAATATGCATGATAAAAAATAGCAGGAATATTGGATGACATGTTGAATGCACATTACAAGCATATTCGCATGGAATCAAGCATGGCATTGGACTCAAGTAAATAAAAGTAGTTTATTATGAACCAATTAGTTTAGGTCTTGTTCCCTCACCTTAGCTTGCTAATAGATACTCTTCCAAGCTTTAGATTCACCTTTATATTGCTATTATATTGCTAGAAGACCTAATAAAGTCGATAAAATTTAATTAGAATTTATTCAAATTTTTCAAACCATTCTGTTAACTGGGGATCAGAAGTAGGGTCTGAGTTATGACCGACCCCTAGTGCGACCCCCCCTGTGAGGACAATGGGAAATCGTTGATCCTCCTCTGGATAAATGTGTATCCGTATCGATGAAGATCGATTGTACTGTTGGAGTCACCACCTAGATTAAGGTCTAGGACCTCTAAAAATGTAGCCTCACCCTAAGGTAAGACTTCTATTGACTCGTGACCCAATGTATTGGTTCTTTGGTCTGCAAGAGATCGGGTAAGTATTCAGGGTACGGTTATGGGAAGGTGTTAGGAACCCAAACCGCCTGATCAATATCGGCCTCCTAAACTTTCCTTAAATTCTAATTTTGACTGTGCTTGGTCAACTGGATGACTAGGGTTCAATGGGGGATGTCCTAAACCAAGTTGCTAAGTTATTCTAACCTAGGGTTCAGCCAATCATGTTTTAAAGCAAATAAACAAGCAAATGTAATGTACAATATTATACAGTGAACCGGACCAAAGATGGTTCGGTCTTGGAATGAATCTGAGACGTGTAAGACATTTCAAACTGCCTACGTATTCCAATCCTAGAAATCAAGTCCAAAAACGTAGTTCAAAATGGGTTTTGTGATTAAAGATTATGGAAGTGGTTTATGCATGAGCTTCAATTAAATTCTTTGTTCAAGTTAAAGTTTATGCTGGATGTATAGTTGATGGGTGGCTTTGTACTGTATTTGGGATTCCCAAATTGCCTACGTATTCTAGGGTGTGCCCTAGAAATCAGGTACGACGTAGTTCGAAAATGATTGTGAGAGTCGGATTTGGAATATATACCAAATTCCTTCCATTTTTGTCAATAGGATCTAGGGATGAGACCTAAATTCCTACCATTTTTATTTGGGATGTATACTAAATTCTTTCTATTTTTGTCAATAGGATCTAGGGATGAAACCTAAATTCCTTCCATTTTTATTTGGGATGTGTACCAAATTCTTTTTATTTTTGTCAATAGGATCTAGGGATGAGACCTAAATTCCTACCATTTTTATTTGGGATGTGTACCAAATTATTTCTATTTTTGTCAATAGGATCTAGAGATGAGACCTAAATTCCTACCATTTTTATTTGAGATGTGTACCAAATTATTTCTATTTTTGTCAATAGGATCTAGGGATGAGACCTAAATTCCTACCATTTTTATTTGGGATGTGTACCAAATTATTTCTATTTTTGTCAATAGGATCTAGGGATGAGACCTAAATTCCTACCATTTTTATTGTTTCCATTCTTAGGTTTTTTAAGGTTTCCTATCCCTTTTTATTGTGATTTTCATTTTTTAGGGTTTCATACCCTAATTATTCTCTTTATTCTAGGGTTTATTTTTGTCCTAATTATTCTTTCCATTTTTAGGGTTTCACTACCCTAATTGTTCAATTCTTTTCATTTTAGGGTGTGTCTTGCCCTAGTTGTTGTACAATGTAAACAATCTAACATATCAATGTGAGCTTAAATATAGCAGTGTAAGCATCCAAATATAGTATGTTGGAAATATATTCACATTTAGCAACAAATCAGTCAAAGATGGCAAGTGAGCATGTGAATCAATACAAACATGGTAAGTGTGCATCCAAACATGGCAGTAATCATCCAATATGGCATGTGAGCATGTGTAACAAAAAAATATGGCAATAAGCATGTGTAGCATTCCAAAACAACAAGAATCATGTAAGCACCCAAAGATAACATGTGTAAGCATTCTAAGTATGGCATGTGAGCAATGTGAGCATCAAATATGGCAATAAGCATGTGTAGCATTTCAAAACAACAAGAATCATGTAAGCACCCAAAGATAACATGTGTAAGCATTTCAAGTATGGCATGTGAGCAATGTGAGCATCAAATATGGCAATTATGTGGCATCATATGTATCAAAACAACTTGTATGCATGATATTCGGATTCGCTTAAATTAATCACAATGAAGATGATGAAGGTAATTCGGGAGTAGCTATATAGATTGATTATTGGAAAATCAGAAATGGAGATGATAGATGTTGATGGTTGCAATCTGACTTGTATGGTTATGGACAGATCGTGAGAAGTGGTGCATTGCTGTTGGGATTTGGTGATTGGATGTATATTGGGTGATGAGTGATATGGTGGTGAGCAGGTGTAAGGCGATGGATTTGATGAGGTATTGCGGGATAGAATTGGTACTGCAGATGATAGCAAGCTGCCTAGCTGTAACTGGGTTTTGATTAATGATGCAGGCTAGACAAGAGTGAAGAAATGGGATTGTGAGTGTAGCTGGACAGGTGTTTAGATGATTATGTGAGTGGAAGCTTGGGTTTGGTGCTTGGTGGGACTAAAGCAGCAATGGGTATGACACGGTGGGGAATCACGGAGATGGAGTTGCGGTGATGATGATTTTTCCATGGCCAGGTAGCCGGATGCATGAGGATTATAGGTTGCAAGCTTGGGTGGTTGGGAAGGCACGGGAGTGTATCGGTTGGAGTAGATTAGGTGTTGCTGGGTTTATATGAGAATGGTGGATGGTCAGGTGGCTTGGTTTTGGACAGGATGGCTGGGTAATTGAAGATATGAGCAGCAAGTGGAATCAACAACATATGCATAAAAAAAACTTAACAGAAAGACAGAAACAAACCAACTTACCTCCTTCTCTCTCTATGTTCTTCTTTACTTCTTCTTCTTTTTTGTTCTTCCCCGTTCATTCTTCTCTTTCCCGCAGCTCTCCATTTTTTTCTCCTTTTTTCCCCAAAACCGTGAGCCTCTTCCCCTCTTCATGTTTTTTCCTCTTTGTTCTTTATTTCTCCCTCTTTTTTCTCTCCTCTTCCCTTCTTTTTCTCCCAAAACCTAGCCCCAAAAGCTTTTCACGTTTTTTCTCTTTCCCCTTTTTTTTCTCTCTTCTTCCCTTACTCTTCTCCCAAAACCTAGCCCCAAAAGTTTTTCACGTTTTTTTCTTTTTTCCCCTTTTTTTTTCTCTTTTGGAAAAATCCTCTCCCCCCCTTTCCTTCTCTCTTTCACCTCTCTTTTATCTCCCCCCTTTTTTCTCTTTTAGAAAAAATCTAGAAACCCTAAATCTTCTCCCTTTTCACGTCCTCTCTCTCCCCCTTTTTTTCTCTTTTGGAAATCATCTAGAAACCCTAAAAAAACTCCCTTTTCACGTTTCCTCTCTCCCCTCTTTCTTTTTTCTTCTCAAAATCTTTTGGATTATCTCAAAACCCTATATCCCCCTTCTCTTTCACATTTCCTCTCTCCCCTCTTTCCTTTTTCTTCTCAAAATCTTTTGGATTATCTCAAAACCCTAAATCCCCCTTCTCTTTCACCTTTTCTCTCTCCCTTCTTTCCTTTTTCTTCTCAAAATCTTTTGGATTATCATTTACATATAATAATATATATTATATACATATATACACATATATTTAATAACATATATATATATATATATATATATATATATATATATATATATATATATATATATATATATATATATATAGTATACAATATATATAATATATAAATATTATGCACATAGATGAACTGATTTGAAATGGATTGAGACTGACTTGGGTTGACTGAGTTAAACTGATTGGGTTGAGCTAGGTTGGACCAGAACTGGCTTGAATTGAGTTGACCGAATTGATTGGAATTAATTGGATTTTCTCTCTCTATTATTTCATGGGTCACTTTCGCTGTCATCCCGCACGGGATTTTTTGATAACCTTTATTCTAAATTTTCTACGTTCACTTTGTAGAACATTAAAAATGAGGAATATTGGAACTTGAATCACCTCATTTGGAAATAAAATGGCCAACTTATGACTTTCTGAAGTTTAAGCAAGCCAATTATCGATAATTTGGCTGACCATTCTGCATGAGATCCTTCGGAGGCTTCTACCGAAAATATTTTACGTCCACTTTGTAGAGCACTAAAAATGGAGCATAACGAGACTGGAATCACCTGATTTGGATATGGGATGATCAAAATATGAATTTTTGAATATTAAATGACCATTTCCATATGTAATTTTGCATGGGACCCTCCGGAGACTTTTACCCGAGATTTTCTACGTCCACTTTGTAGGACATCACAAATGAAGAACAATGGCCTCGGATCGTCTGAATCCGACGTAGAACAGAAAAGATATGAAGTTTTGAAGTTCTAACGATAATTTTGCATGAAAGCTTGCATGGACCCACTGGTGACTTCTACTCAGGATTTTTTACGTCCACTTTGTAGAACATCATGAATGAAGAATAATGGCCTTGGAATCGTCTGAATCCGATGTCGGATGATGAAGATATGATGATTTGAAATTCAAACAATCCGACTTACGATAATTTGCATGAAGTTCCCTGGGATTATTTATAATAATTTCAAAAACCTCCCTTATATGTATCATCCGACTAAAATGGTCATATCTTCTTCATTTGATATCAGAATTGAGTAATTCTGGTCTCATTTCGAAGATAATTCTATGACCTATGCATCCCTGCAGAATTATAACCCATGACCTTGCTGTGGACCCATTGAAAACTTCTTCAAATTCATATATCCATTGAAAACTTCCTCAAATTCACAGTAAAAAATCCAAACTTTCAATCATCTTTCATCTTTTGTTGTCCACATGCCAGTAGGACTTTGTTTAGCTGGGATGGCAAAAATGGGGTGCTTACACCCCCCTAATCTGGACTTCCAGAACCCTGGGGGTCGATACTCAGGGTCACATAGGGTCGGATAGTCATCGACCCCCTGTGCGACCCCCCTGTGGGTTTTGGTCAATTTTCCTTCTTTTAGTCCATTCTTCGTGTTTGGGGTCTATGGCTTGCTCCTAAAGTCCATTCAACATACATTCCATGGTCTAGAACCATGAATCATCCACCTATATAGCTTTTATGTATTCTCCCATGGTTTTCCATGGAAACCTAACCATAGCTTTTATGTATTCTCCCATGGTTTTCCATGGAAACCTAACCATGGGTTGATGGTTTGGGTTTCTCCGAGATCACACTCTCATCCTTATCTAAACCTAAGGTCTGTAGAAATTCATGGAATTAGTATCCATACCTGAGAAGAATACTCCTTCTCTGCAACTCTTCTTCTCCTTTTTGTTTTTTCTTTTCTCCCTTGCTTCTTTTCTTCTTCTCTTCCTTCTCTTCTCTTTCTCTCAATTCAATTAGGGTTGTAAAAGGAGTGAAAGAGGCTTAGGGACGTCCTATTTATAGGGTGGAAACTCCTAAACTAAGTCCTATTGAGATTTGGAAGGAATCCAATCAAAATTTGGAAACTTTCCTAATTTCAGTTTCTGGCGGCAACTGGGGGTCGATGATCCCGTCGACCCCTGGTTTCCTAAAGTGTCCGACTCCCTCTGTAAAACAAGGGGTCTGACTTTCTGTATTGGGGGGTCCGACCCTCCCTTGCTGGGTATGCGACCCTCCCTTTAAATTAAGTGTTTTTGGGTCGATTTGATACCTGGGATCACGATCTCCTTCACGCCCTTGGTCCATTCGTCTCGTCCATGATGGGTAAACCTGGTTCAAGGTGGTAAGACCGGGTTAGTTTGATATGGGTCTTACAGATTCGATGTTGAAGCAGCATTTGGCGCACTTGGGTGGCTACCCGTTATCACTTACACAGTGACTACCCGACCCAACTTGGTCAAGCACTTTTATGCTAACCTGGAGGTTGAGGGGAATGTTAACGACTTCAGCCATGGTAGGGACCTCCGCCTAACCAGCTTTGTCAAAGGTGTCCCCATATCCTTCGACACTCACCAGCTCGTTGATCTGTTGGGGATTCCTAATGATGGTGACTTGGTTTACTGCGCTCCCAAAATGAAGGGCTTCTTTTTCGATGATCTACGCCAGGAGGTTTCAGAGTAGATCCTTAACCCAGGGGCACCCATGAAAGCTACCAGTTTGAGACCTGTTCCTCGAGTATATTGCCGCATTATCCAGCATGACATTGTTCCTCAAAGCTGCCACTACAGTGAGTTATCTCAGCTCACCCAGTACCTGACTTATTGTGTCTGCACTAGGGAACGGGTCTGTCTTCCTTACATTATCATCAGGACCATGCGTCAGGCTACCATGCCCGACCAGATAAGAAACCTTCCATATGGCTGGCTTATCACTACACTCCTGTAGCGCCATCGAGTAGACATGAGGGATGAGATTGCGGTTGAGGACACCATGACATCAGACATTGACTGGGATGCCATTGTCCGGATGAAGATGGATAACCTGTCGATCAGTGATGAGGAGCTAGAGGCTCGTCATCTTCCCCTTAGGAGGGTAGCAGCAGCGGCAGCAGCAGTAGCAGCAGCCAATGCAGCTTTTGCAGAAGAGACAGGGGATGATGATGATCAGATGGAGGACGTCCCTGCACCGGAACCGTAGCCCATACCTGCAACGGGAGCATCCCAGCCTCCTCTCGATACCGTGATGGGTATGTTTATGGAGATTCGGGATGCCCAGCGCGAGATGAACCTTGACATAGGGTGCCTCTCCCGCAGTCTCAGAGTCACGCAGGAGTAGGTACACTGGCTCAGGGTCGCTTATGAGTGTGATTATGACATTGCTGACCCTAATCCTCCTATGCCCCCAACCCCATGATAGATCACTTTATTTTTCTATCCTCCTATCAGTACAGTTTTATTATAACAGGGTAACTGTCCGGCCAGTGGACTGTACCCTGTAGCACAATTAACTTTTACTCTTTGGATGTTTATGATTATTCTGCTTGTTATTTTGGTTTTCTAACTAGAGCATGTCTGTTTATTAGGTTCTTATTTCAGTATGGTATGTTATACTCTTTCTTATTTGGTCTCAGACATCAAACATGTGCTTAAGGTGTGTTTTTATTAAGACTTCTAATTTCTTCCTATCTCAGTTCATTAACTCCGTTAGGTGCAAATATGGTTTGTTGGACAGAGCCTAAGAGCTCTGATACCAAGTTGTCACACCCCAATTTCGACTGAACCAGAAGTGTGAGTGAACTGTTACTGAACCAACGGTTCACACTAGGATCTCAATAAGACTGTGTTCACTCATACAAACCATTGCACATAACCACAATCAGAATATAATTAAATACAATGGAAGTCTTAAATTAAATGAACTGAGTTCTCTATTGATAATTTAAATAAAATATCCAATTATTCAAAACATCAGAACGTAAAATAATTATCCTTACATCACTTATAAATCCAACTGAAAATAAATAAAATAAACAAATCCAATATCTTAGAAGTACACGCAGAAAGGGCACTCGCATGAAGCATCATGCTCGTCCTCCCTTGGTTGCACTTCTTGGGTAGCAACTCTTCCATATATTGGAGCATCCATGTTGTCATCCACAGTGTAACCTGCATCAACATCTGAAAATAGTGTGTACACAAGGGTAAGCTCACAACTTAGCTCAGTAAGAAAATCAGACAATGCAACACACATCATGCATGAGTAACATTCATATTATGGTCTGGTTTTAACTTTGCAATATGCTATAGAAAGGATTGGCGGCCACCGCACCTCTATACACAAGTATGTGAATCCACCCAATGGATCAAACACCACTGTCGTCTCACATGCACCCACCATGGAATAGAGATAGAGCTAAAGTATTTGGATCAAACATCGCCAACACTTCCCCTGATGCCCTACCCATACCAACATGTAAGCCCCTATTGGTGAGGGCTTGCAAACTGGACTCGCAACTAACCAATCCTATATGTCATCACAGTAGGCCCTATCCCAGCACAGCTCCCTACGACATAGAGATAGGGCTAGAGTCTAGTGGCCAGGCCAGAGACCACAGTGCCACTTTCTCCCCCTGATACCCTACCCGCACCAAGCATGCTAAGACAAAAGTGATACAAAAATGTGCTAGTGTGAGGAATGATCCCAGACCCCAGGACCTTCCCACTCTAAACACCAATGAAAACAATCACATGCCTAACAGTCACATCCTAGCATAGCGAGTATGCATGAACAATATAATAACTAAAAGTAAAGATGACATGCGAGTATGCACAAACACCATTCCACATAATCATAATTGTCACACCCCAATTCTGGTTGAACCAGAAGTGTGAGTGAACCGTCTCCAAACCACGGTTCACACCAGGATCTCAATAGACTGTGTTAACCAACCATTCCAAGCAATCTAACATAATCAGAGAGTAATACATAGCAGCAGAAATAAAGCTAAATGAACTGAGTTCTATGTTGAAATTAAAATAATTATTCAGATTATTCCATCATTCACAAAAATTAAATAATAAATATTACAACGGATTAAAATAAAAATATCCAATTTCTAAAGAAAAACACAGAATGAGCACTAGCATGATGCGTCATGCTCGTCCTCTACTGGCTGTGCGTCCAGGGCAGCAACTGTACTGTAAGCTGGGGTAGTCATGAAGTCCTCAACGGTATACCCTGCATCAAGATCTGAAAAATAGAATATATATATTCGGGTGAGCTCACAACATAGCTCAGTAAGTACAAGACCAATGCAACATACAAAATGCATGAGATAACATTACAATTTGGGTCAGGTTTAACTTGCAAAGTTCTATGGTAAGGTTTGGCGGCCACCGCACCTCCATGCACGAGAGTGTGAGCACACCTAACAGCCAGACACCTACCACATTACTATTGTTGCCCCACATCACTCACTCCGGTATAAAGATAGGGCTCGAGTCTAGCGGACAGGATGAACCACAATCCCACGTCCTCCCCCTGATACCCTACACTGTACCAATACCTAAACCCCTATTGGCAAGGGCTTGCAAGTGGGTTCTGTTTCTAGCCAGTCCTATATGTCAAAACAGTATCTATGGCCCTACCCCAGCACGACTCCCTATGACATAGAGATAGGGCTTGAGTCTGGTGGGCAGGATGAACCACAATCCCACATCCTCCCCCTGATACCCTATTCACACCAAGTCTACTAAGGTAGATGGCGACACGAAAAAAGGTGTTAGTGTGTGGATATATCCAGAGCTCCACTCCCCTTCACATTTCACACACCAACTAAAAACATACACATGCCTAAACATTCAACAACCTAGCATATGAAATGCATGAACAGATAATGATAATTTAAACAACTACAATGGCATGTGAAATGCACAAACATCAGACAATTAATACAGATATAAATTAATCACAACAGTTTACTGTTAATTAGTTAGTTAGGGTTTGGGGTCTTGTCCCTTACCTGAGACATGATAACTATTCTGTTCTACGTCACAGGATCTACTCACGCTGTCTACAAGTCCTACATAGTCATACCCATAAGTTAAAATTCATTTATTAAGGTCACAGCTGGCCAGAACCATGTTTGGTCAAGCAAACAAGGCTCGAAAGGCATACCGGTCGCAGTACCGGTCTTAGTAGAGTGAGACCGGTATGTGCCTGCGGTATATACCACAGGCCCATACCGCAGGACCTTGTGTCCAATCGGTATGTTCCACGATTTGGATCCGAGAACCCGATCTCGGATCTCCCTTTCTCGTCGATCATCGACTTGGTTTCTAGGGTTTCTCCTAATCCACTCTAAGGTCCAAATACTCTATTGGCCTTCTAGGTTTCGACTAGAACGTCGTATCATACCATATTAGATCTAAACAAGAAAACTAGGCTTTATTGAAAGTCCTAGGATTTTGGATCGCTGCGCCGCTTCATGGCTCCGATCCAAAATCCTATCATTACTAATAGGATTGAGCCCTTACCGGCGGTGTTTGTCGGTTGGCGGCGTGCTCCTCCAACGGAAATCCTCTTCTTGAGCGGTCTCCTCCCTCTTTGCTCCTTCTCAGATCTCTTCCAGATGGCTAGGGTTTTGAGAAGGATCAAAGGAGGTTTAAGGTGTATATAAATAGTGGGAGACCGTTCTAGGAAGGTTTCCCACAGTTAGAAACTTTCCAAATTTTGATTCGGAGTATGGGACCCGTTGGAGTCCGTCTCCAGTCGGAATTTCTCATATCGGTCGCACATACCGATCTCACTAAGTGAGACCGGTATGTAAAATCTATATTTTTACACCTGGTTCTCGTACCTGAAACCTGTGGTTCGTCACCTGGCTTCGCCTTCCGGTCCAGTTATGATTGGGAGAATTGTCATCATATAGAACCATGGGTTAGACCGGGTTTTTAGAACATGGTTCTTACAATAATTATTATTAAGTTATTAGGACTTGATGCTTGATTGTTAGTTTGCTCCGTGTCACCAAATCCAAACTCAATATCACAAGGTCCTACATGATGTTAGGGTTGAATTAGAATTAGTTTCTTAGGGTTTACGTTGGTCGAAAAACCAACTGGATCAAAAACACTCCTCACAGTGCATACCGGTCGCAGTACCGGTCGCAAGCACCGGTCGCGGCACTGTGGGGAAAGGTGCGACCGGTATGGTCGATCGGTCCCCCACAGACCAGTCTTCAAGAGGTACCGATCGCATATGGTGCGACCGGTATGCCTCCGAAAGACCATCAATTCGGCGTTCGTCTTCCGTCGGTCACCCCCTATTGGTTATAGGGTTTCTCCTATACATTCTAAGCCAGAGCAACGAGTTAGAGTTGTTTCATGTTCCATTCAAGTCTTAGTTTCGATGATCCTTAACTTAGAATGTGAATCTGGGGTTCATCGACTGTATTAGGGTTTGACGGAAAATTTAAGGGTTTTAGATCAATACCTCGCCCTGCATGGTATTGATCAATTCATGACTAATCATCTATAATGCTTAACTTAGAGGAAGGTTCAAGCACTTACCGTTGGTTCCCAAGTATGGTGTTCTTCGTCCGACTACCAACGACGGCTCCTCTGCCTCCTTCCTTAGCTCTTTCTCCTTCTTTGATCTCTTTCTCCTCTCTAGGGTTTGTGAGGCTCAATGAAAGAGTTCTAAGGAGGTTTAAGGGTCCTTAAATAGACTAGGATAGAGTTTAGGAAGTTTTCTTACGTTAGGAAAGTCCTTAGGCTAGAGATTTGGAAAGTGGGACCCGTAGAGTTTCGTTTCTGGATCTAACCAGTCTGCTTGGGCAGACATACCAGTCAACCGGTACATGAAAAATATCATACTTTTAGGTCCATTTTCGTACCTGGTTGTCATCCACTGGTCCCGTCTGGTTCGGTGATGATTAGAAGACCTATTACGATATGAATTAAAGGTTTAGATCGGGTTCATGGAGTGCGGGTCTTACAACTCCCCCACCCTTAAAAGAAATTTCGTCCCCGAAATTTGCATGTAGGTTTCATAGCTACGATCTAAGAAAAAGAACCAGATTCCATAGCAAGGAGTTCAAAGACATGAAAAAACGAAAGGGTTGAGAGATTCTGGGGGTAGGGTAAAAATTGAAAAAAAAGAAGGGTATAATGTCTTTTAACCAGGCCAAAAGGGTATTATCGTCTCTGAAATATTCCAATCCACTTGACGTTAGCATCTAACGGAAATAAACTAATGGAGTGGATTTCTTTGATTACCACAGCAAAAGTTTTGGGGTGTAGATGATGTTTTTGCGTTCTTGTGGGTGTAGATGATGTTAGCAATCTTTGATGGGGTCTAGTTGAAATTTTTTTTTTTTATTGGAGGCAAATATACATCTTTACAAGGGATGGGATATATATATATATATATATATATATATATATATATATATATATATATATATATATATATATATATATATATATATATATATATATATATATATACATATATTGTAACAAAGTTTTGTTATTTTTCCAAACATAACAAGACACCAACTACCCTCTTAAACTACATGTAAAGATGCAATGGAATTAAATATATAAGGATAATTTTGTGAAATCATACATTGGTACAAATAAATTGAAAATAAATTATAAATTTCTCCCATGGCCATTTCTCTCTCCTTCTCAGTGATCTCTCTTGCGAGAGCATCTCCAGACCTTGCAACTGCAACACTGGGACAGAGAGACTTCAAAAAAGGAGGGATGAAAGAAGGAGAATCTGCTAGAAATGTCTGGGCAAATGAGAAATCTAAGAACCCATAAATATTTAAAATTAAAAAAAAAGTTAAAAAGGTGGGAGGTGGCGATGGAGAACGAGGATAGGGAAAACGTTGTTGGTACGTCCGCCGATGCGATGGATGAGAGCTTAGGTATGGAAATGGATACTTAGACGATGGCGACACAAACTGCTGCTTGACCTGAGCCCTTGAACTGTGTAGAGGAACTCAGAGGCTTACTTACATTGGCTTGCCAGCTCATAAATCAGGGGAAGCCGTCTTTGGCACTTCAAGCGGTAACAAATAATGACCAAAACCCTCTTTCTTCATTTCTTCTGGGTTTGATTCTTTGTTTTACTTGTGATTCTGTTTTTTTGCCTGATTTTTAGATTTTCTTTCCGTAATTCAAACTTTCTGCTATATAATTTACATTTTTAGAACACTTGTTTTTAGTTATTTTCTAAGGATATGATTATTATGGTTGAGATACCGCTGATGAGTTGGTCTTGCGCATAAAATTTATTTGCGATGACATTAGAGGAAGATAATGTTTCTGGTGCATAGTGTGTTGTCAATATATGTGGAATTAATTTATTCCCCAATTGGGTTTTGTTCTTTCAATGAAATAATTCCGATTTCTTTAGTCATATGTGTAGTGTTTAGTTTACAATCTATTTTTCCAATGAATGAACCTTTGCAGTGTTTGGAGCACAATTACCTAATTCTTTAGGGTTAGATGTGACATGCTAATTGTGATTCTTTTTGGCTTTCAAAATAGTTTATGTATTTTATCTATCTACAGTGACACAATGGAAATAAAAGATGAAACATCTTCAATGGGGAAGCTATAAGCTTTCTTCGTTAGGCCTCAGTGGATGAGCACTGTACGACCAGTGCAAGTTGATGATGGCTTCTAATCCT
>JAMYWD010000673.1:37500-50000 GCA_028583415.1 Protea cynaroides | reverse complement strand
TTCTCTGACTCTTTCTACTTCTCCCTCTCTTTTCTCTATCACTCTCTCTCTTTCTCTCTCTCTCTCTCTCTCTCTCTCTCTCCCTCTCTCTTTACTACTATATCTCGCTATTTCTCTCTCTGTCTCTCTCTACTTCTCTCTCTCTCTCCCTCTTTCCACTTCCCTCTCTCTCCCATTCATTCTTTCTACTTCCCTTTCTCTATCACACCCCAATTCTGCACCATTCAGAACGGTGTGATGAACCATTAACGAACCAACGGTTCAACCAGGATCTCTAATAGGCTATGTCCATTAAAAATAAAATCATACACATCCACAACCTTAATCAGAGTAAATACACAATAGCAGAAGTCTTATAGTAAATGAATTGAGAAATATAATTGTGATAATCATAGATAAAGTATCAATTTATGTTGTATCAACTGAGACACAAGTAAATAAAATATCAATCACATTCCCTTAATAAATTCAAATGAAAATCTAATCGAATACGCATGAGTTGCACTCGCATGAGGGATCATGCATATCCTCTAAGTCTTCAGCTTCCATTGCAGCAACACGCCCGTACACCGGAGCACTCATATAATCTTCGACAGTGGAACCTGCATCATCAACTGAAATTATTCGACGTCGAAAGGGTGAGCACACATCATGGCTCAGTGAGCAAACAAAACAATTCAACAATCATATGCATGCATTCAATTCATATCTTTGGTCTGGTAAATAAGTTTGCAATGCTCTATAGAAAGTTTTGGTGGCCGCCTCGCCTCTATGCATAGGGTGTGGAAGCCCGTCCAAAGGTAATATTTATTATCTTCCCGTCCACCCTACCATGGAATAGAGATAGAGCTAAAGTGCTGAGGCCCGGCCTATGACACTTCCCCTGATACTCTACCCATACCAACACGTAAGCCCCTACTGGCGAGGGCTCACAAACTGGGCTCGCAACTAACCAATCCTAACACCAATTAGTGTATCCAAGGCCTCACCCCAGCATCCCTCAATACATCCATAGAGATAGGGCTAAGGTCCCCCGGCAGACTCAGAGACTACACGGTCCGAGACCACCTCCCCTCGTACAATACGACGTAATAGTTCTCCTAAGGTAATGACGATACGACGATGTCAATGGACAAGACTTGAGTTATAGATAGAGCTAGAGTACTGAGGCCGGCCTATGATACCCCCCCTGATACTCGCTCACATCAAGCACACCAACCACACACATACATTCACATGCCTAATCCTATCATCATCATCATCATGTTATAAACAATAATTTAAATATGCATGAACAGTAACAATAAAAATAATGGATGACATGTTGAATGCACATGAAAGCATACACGCATAAAATCAATCATGGCATTGGACTCAAGAATAAAACAGTTTATTATTAACCAATTAGGTTAGGTCTTGTTCCCTCACATTTGCTTGATTGTAGATCATCTTTCAAGCTTTAAGAATCAAGTAAATATCACTATTATATCCGAGAAGACCTAATCAAGTCGATAGAATTTATTAGAATTAATTCTAATTTTAAAAAGTATGTTGTTAACTGGGGGTCGATGCCAGGGTCAGAGGTTCCAACGACCCTGGGTGCTACCACCCAGATTCTGGACTTCCCAAACACTGGGGGTCGATTGTTAGGGCCTGGTAGGTTCGATTGTCCATCGACCCCCGTGCGACCCCCCGTGGGTTTAGTCGAAATTCTCATCCTACAGTCCATTCTTCGTGTTTGGGTCCTATGACTTGCTTCTGCAATCCATTCCATACATGTTCTATGGTCTAGAACCATAGTTCATTCACCTATATGGTTTTTATGATCTCCCCCATGGTTTTTCATGAAAATCTAACCATGGATGGATGATTTGGGTTTCTCCTAGATCATACCCTCTTCACTATCTATTCTAAGGTCTGTAGAATTACATGGAGATAGTATCCATACCTGAGAAATAGGCTTGTTTCTCTGAAGCCTTCTCTTTGATCTTCTTTTCCACTTTCCTTCTCTTCTCTTTCTCTTCTCCTTCTCTTCTCATTCTCTCAATCCAATTAGGGTTCTAAAAGGAGTGAAAGAGGCTTAGGAACATCCTATTTATAGAGTAGAAACTCCCAAAGTAAGTCCCATTGAGATTAGGAAAGAATCCCATTGAAATTTGAAAAGTTCCCAATTCACGGTTTCTGTCGACAGAGTGGGGGTCAATGAGGGGGTCAGAGATCCCGTCGACCCCTGGTTCTAAATTGTCCGACCCTCGGTCAGAAACTCAGGGTCTGACATTTTATACTGGGGGGGTCCGACCATGCCTAGCTGGGTGTGCGACCCTCCCCCTTATTTTAGTGTTTTTGGGTCAGTTTAATACCTGGGATCGTGATCTCCATCACGCACTTGATCCATTTGGATCAACCATGATGGGTAGACCTGATTCAAGGTGGTAAGACCGGGTTAGTTCGATACGGGTCTTACATTCTCTTTCTACTTCTATATCTCTCTCTCTCTCTTTCTTTCTCTCTCTCTTTATCCCCCTCTCTCTTTCTACTTTTCTCTCTCTCTGTCACTTTCCACTTCTCTCTCTCTTTCTACCTCGCTCGATCTCTCTCTCTCTCTTTCTACTTCCCTCTCTCTCCCTCTCTTTTCTCTCTCTACTTCTCTCTCTCCCTCTCTATCCACTTCTATCTCTCACCCTGCCTCTCTCTCTCTCATTCTACTTCTCTCTCTCTATCTCTCCGTTTCTCTTTCTCCCTCTTTCTACTTCTCTCTACTTCTCTTTCTACTCTCTCCCTCCATTTACCTCTATTTCTCTCTCTCTCTCTCTCTCTCTTTTTCAACTTTTATATCTCTCTCCCCCTCTCTTTCTACTTCTCTCTCCCGTTCTCTCTCTCTCAGTCTCTCTCTCTCTCCCTCTCTTTATCCCTCTTTTTACTTGTCTCTCTCTGTCTTCTCTCTCTACTTCTCTCTCATTCTCTCCTCTCTCTCGCACTCTTTCTACTTTTCTCTCTCTCATGGTCTCTCTACATCTCTCTTTTTCTATCTCTTCTCTCTCACTTTCCACTTTTCTCTCTCTCTATTCTCTCTCTCTCTTTCTACTTATCTCTCTGTCTCTCTACCTATCTCTCTTTCTCTCTCTTGCCCACATTCTACTTTTCCCTCTCTCTTTTTCCACTTTTCTCTCGCTCTCTCTCTCTCTTTCTATTCTCTCTCTTTCTACTTCTCTCTTTTTTTCTCTCTCTCTGGCTCTCTCCTTTTCCCCCTCTCTCTACCTCTCTCTCTCTCTCTTTCTTCTTCTATCTCTCTCTTTCTCTCTCTTTCTACTTATATCTATCTCTCTACTTGTAAGACCCGTATCAATCTAACCCAGTCTTACCACCTTGAACTAGGTTTACCCGTCATGGTCGAGTCAAATGGATCAAGGGCGTGAAGGAGATCGAGATCCCAGGTATCAAATCGACCCAAAAACACTTAAAATAGGGAAAGGGTCGCATACCCAGCTAAGCAGGGTCGGACCTCCCAAAACAGAAGTCGGACCCTCAGTTTTGAAGGGAGAGTCGAATAGCATAGAACCCTAGGGTCGACGGGATCATCGACCCTCGGTTACCGTAGGAAATAGAATTAGGAAATTTCCTAATTTTCGATTGGGATTCTTTCCTAGTCTCAAAGGGACTTATTTTAGGATGTTCCTACTCTATTTAAAGGACGTCCCTAAGCCACTTTCACTCATTTCACAACCCTAATTAAATTGAGAGAAAGAGAAGAGAAGGAAAAGAAGAAGAAGAGAAACAAGGAAGAGAATTAAGCCAAAAGAGAAGAGTTGCAGAGAAGGATTATTCTTCTCAGGTATTGGTACTAATTCCATCAGTTTCTACAGACCTTAGGTTAGCTATTGATGAGAGTGTGATCCCGGAGAAACCCAAACCATCAACCCATGGTTAGGTTTTCATGGAAAACCATAGGAGAATGCATGAAAGCTATCTAGGTGGGTTATACATGGTTTCAGACCATGGAATGAATGTTGAATGGAATGTAGAAGCAAGCCATAGGACCCAAACACGAAGAATGGATTAAAAAGAGGGAATTGGACCAAAGTGCACAAAGGGTCGCACCAAGGGTCGATGACCATCCGACCCTAGGTGATTCTGACCATCGACCCTCAGTGTTCGGGAAGTTCAGAGTTAAGGGAGGGTCGCACCCAGGGTCGATCAGGACTCCGACCCTACCTCCGACCCTCAGTTAACAGAGTGGTTTTTAAATCTGGAATTAATTCTAATTAAATTTTATCGACTTTGTTAGGTCTTCTAGCAATATAATAACAATATAAAGGTGATTCTAAAGCTTGGAAAAGTATCTTTCAGCAAGCTAAGGTAAGGAACCAGAACTCCAAACTAATTGGTTAATAACAAAACTATTTTCTATTTCCTTGAGTCCTATGCCATGCTTGATTCTATGCGAATATGTTTGTAATGTGCATACAGCATGCCATCCAATATTTCTATTACTTGTTCATGCATATTTACTTTATTGTTTATAAC
Organism: Protea cynaroides; assembly: GCA_028583415.1. Lineage (NCBI taxonomy): Eukaryota > Viridiplantae > Streptophyta > Magnoliopsida > Proteales > Proteaceae > Protea > Protea cynaroides. The sequence goes on along the minus strand of JAMYWD010000673.1, from coordinate 45,476 downwards.
ATGATGATGATGATGATGATGATAGGAATAGGCATGTGCTTGTATGTGTGTGGTTGATGTACTTGATGCGAGCGAGTATCAGGGGGGGTGTGATGAGAACGTCAATAAACGTTAACCTTTGGCGGGTCTCAGCACTTTAGCTCTATCTCTAACTCAAGTCTTGTACATTGGCATCGTTGTATCGCCATTACCTTAGCAGAACTATTATGTCGTAGAGTATCAGGGGAGGTGGTCTCGGTCCTTGTAGTCTCTGACTCTACCGGGGAGCCTTAGCTCTATCTCTATGGACATTTTGAGGGATGCTAGGGTGAGGCCTTGGATACACTTTTGGCATTAGGATTGGTTAGTTCCGAGCCCAGTTTGCAGCCCTCACCAGCAGGGGCTTACGTGTTGGTATGGCAATATATAGAAATAAACATTAACCTTTGTTATATAATGTTCATGGTTGGATGCATGTGAGTCGACGATAAACGTGATCTTCGGGTGATGTCACACATTTTGAGGGATGCTAGGGTGAGGCCTTGGATACACTTTTGGCATTAGGATTGGTTAGTTCCGAGCCCAGTTTGCAGCCCTCACCAGCAGGGGCTTACGTGTTGGTATGGCAATATATAGAAATAAACGTTAACCTTTGTTATATAATGTTCATGGTTGGATGCATGTGAGTCGACGATAAACGTGATCTTCGGGTGATGTCACACACTTGTGTATAGAGGCGGGGTCAATAAACGCGACCTTTGACTACCTAAACCTTTCTATTGCGTACTGTAAACTTTAAACTGGACCAAAGATATAAATTGATTGCATATATATGTATTGTTGCATTGTTTTGGCTACTCACTCAGCCGTGGTGTGTGCTCACCCCTCGACGTCGAATATTTTTAGTTGATGATGCAAGTTATACCATTGAAGATTATATGAATGCGTCTGCGTACGGGAACGTGGCAGCAATGGAAGCTGGAGCTCGAAGTGGATACACACGACTCCTCTTGCGAGTGCAACTCGTGTGTATTTGATTAGATATTTTATAGGTTTCTTTATTTGGATTTATTAAGACATGTATTTGGTATTTAAATATTTATGTCTCGGTTGAAACAGAATAAATTGTTATTTAAATTTTAATATCACATAGATTCTCAGTTCTTCTTATTATAAGACTTCCGCTATTGTGTATTTACTCTGATTATGATTACGGGTGTGTGTATGTTTAGATAACGCGGGGATAGCCTATTTGAGAACCTGGTTGAACCGTTGGTTTATTAGCGGTTCATCACACCATTCTGGTTAGTCCAAAATTGGGGTGTGACAATTTGGTATCAGAGCATCTCAGGCCTTGCCCGCTGAACTAACATACATCCAAGACAATTGTGAACCGAGATAGGATAAAAATAAAAACAGTAATATTAACACATTACAAGCACCAGTGATGATTGAGACCAAATTTAAAAAGAAAATAATGCATCTATAAAAAGGGGAAACAAGTTACATACAATGAGAGAGAAACAAACTGTATATACATAACTAAAGTAGAGTACAGTCCACAACCTAGACAGTTACTATGTAGTACAAGAAAATAAAGTACACTCAGGAAGCTGGAGGCGAAGGAGGAGGCGGCGCCTCACGGTCTCTGTTGTAGTCCTCGGCATAGACTCTAGTCAACGATGCCACCTGAGTTTGAGTCGCCTGCAGACTAGCTGTGAGATCAGCCACCCGCCGATCGGTCCGGCGTTGGGCGCCTAGAAGCTCCCCTATCCTCGGATCCGATGCGCGCCGAGCCTCTCTAATCTCGTGAAACATACTCGGCACGTCATCAGCAGGTGGGCGTGAAGGACCAGCCACATGAGAAGGACTGGTCTCCGGTACAGGATCCGCCGCCGAAGAAGCACCAACACCAGCCGCATGCGTAGGTGAAGGCGGTGGTATCGCGTCAACATCTATATACATACGGTCATCATCGTCGACGGGATCCACATGAGCTCTAGCAGCGACAGCAGCATCCTCAGCATCAGCCATCTCGATACGAGTGTGAGGCCAGCACACTGGATAGATGAGATGGAGAGAAATTTCCTCATGATGACTATCACAGAGGAAGAGAAAGTATTATGTGCCACCTTCATGCTCAAGGGCGACGCACATCATTGGTGGAAATCCACGAAGGCACATCTACTGACCAAGCACGCCCTACTAACTTGGGCTATATATAAAGAAGCCTTCTTTGAGAAATATTTTCCACGGAGCTTTGGAGATTCTATGGAAAAAGAGTTCCCGAGTTTTTATCGGGGACGGATGACTCGTGGACGCATATCAACGGCGCTACGAAGAGCTGTTTTACTTTGCACCAATTAGCATGCAAGAAGAAGACACCAAAACCCGTAGGTTCATCACGGGACCGAGAGGAAACATCGGAGAACATGTTATGGGCTTAGAAAAGAAAATTTATAATGAAGCTGTCCAGATTGCTCGAGTTATTGAATCGAGCCGGAAGGAGAGTTATTTTACTCAAAACAGAGGCATCAAAAGGCCAGCCGGAAATTCTTACAACGGAGGCAATAACGGGACATATAAGCCTTTCCGTCCTCGGAATTTTACTGCTGCAGCCAAGACTACTTCAGCAGATCAACCTCAGAAAAGCCAAATTCTAAAGGCCCGAAGTGTTTTAACCGCAACCAACCGGGACATATGGCAAGGGAGTGCCCTAAGCCCAAGAAGCAATTCCATCGGGGGACGGGTATATACTGTTTACGTTCGAGGATGCGGCCGCATCACCCGATGTGGTCATAGGTATGATTGAAACTTTTTGAAGTTGTAATTACATTGTGTGAGCATGTAGACTAAGTTAAAATAAATCACAGGTATCATACCTATAAATGGCACACCCGCCAGGGTACTCTTTGATTCAGGAGCTACTCATTCCTTTATATCTGTGTCATTCGGAAAGAAGATAAACTTACCCATCAAAACATTAGACTACAAATTACTTGTACGATCACCGATGGGGTTAGAAGTGGAATTAGAGAAAGGTTATGGACCATGTCCAGTTCTCATTGAGAGAACTTGAGAGAAGACCTTAGATGCAACCTTGATACAACTTGAGATGGCGGACTTTGATGTCATCTTGGGAATGGACTAGTTAACTCGGCATTCCGCAAATCTATTATGCCCCGAAAAGAAACTAACGTTCAAAGACAAAGAAGGAGTAGAATTTAGTTTCTCGGGAACCAAACTTCCCCGGAGATGCAAGCTCATACTTTCAGCACTAAAGGCTAAGAAGTGCCTTGAGAAGGGGGCAGTCGGGTATCTAGTATCAGTGGTAGACCTAACCAAGGAAGCACCACGAATGGAAGACATTGACGTCGTGCGAGACTACCCCGACATATTTCCGGAGGAACTACCCGGATTACCACCCGACCGAGCCATAGAGTTTATGATAGACCTTATACCTGGAGCCGCACCAGTGTCAAAAGCACCTTATAGAATGGCTCCTGTTGAACTGAAGGAATTAAAAGTACAACTACAAGAACTGCTGGATAAGGGTTATATTCGACCAAGTATATCTCCATGGGGGGCATCGGTGTTGTTTGTAAAGATGAAGGATGGTAGCGTTCGATTATGCATCGACTATCGGGAGTTGAATAAGCCGACAATCAAGAATCGATATCCACTACCTCGGATTGATGACTTGTTCGATCGGTTACAAGGAGCAAAAGTATTTTTGAAGATCGACCTTCGATCGGGCTATCATCGGCTGAAGATTAAAGAAGGTGATATTCCGAAGACAACAGATTCGGGACCAGATATGGACATTATGAATTTTTGGTTATGTCTTTCGGATTAACTAATGCACCGGCAACGTTCATGGAACTTATGAACCGAGTTTTCCACGATATATTGGATACGTTGGTTATAGTATTTATTGATGATATATTGGTATACTCCAAGGACAAGGAAACCCATATCAAGAACCTAAACGCAGCCCTACATCGTTTAAGGAAAGAGAAGTTATATGCCAAATTTTCAAAGTGCGAGTTTTGGCTAAGTGAAGTCGCCTTCCTAGGCCATGTAGTATCCATTGAAGGAATCAAAGTGGACCCCAGCAATATCGAGGTTATTGTGAAGTGGGAAGCACCAAAGAGCATTTCAGAAATTAGAAGTTTTCCGGGTCTAGCTGGTTATTATCGGAGTTCGTAGAAGACTATTCTTGGATTGTCGTACCTCTCACCGGTTTGACTAAGAAAGGTGAAAAGTTTGTGTGGATGGATAAATGTGAGAAGAGCTTCCATACATTGAAGTCCGTATTGATATCCGCCCGATTTTGACTATTCCTATTCCGGGACGGACATTTACCTTATACACCGATGCGTCGGGATTGGGATTGGGATGTGTGCTTATGCAAGGAGAGCAAGTGATTGCTTATGCCTCAAGACAGTTGAAGGTACATGAGAAAAATTACCCCACTCACGATTTGGAGCTAGTGGCGGTAGTACATGCGGTCAAGATATGGAGACATTACCTATACGGGGAGAAATTTCAGATTAAGTCGGACTATAAAAGTCTTACTTATCTATTTAATAAGAAGGAGTTGAATATGAGACAAAGAAGATGGCTGGAACTATTGAAAGACTATGATTGTGATATCCAGTATCTTCTGGGAAAAGCGAATGTGGTAGCGGATGCATTAAGCAGAAAGGCAATGACAAAATCGCAAGGAGAAGTTAGCACGACTACAGCAATGTGTACTATCGGAATGGTATTCAATCACGGCAACGAGTAGTATGTGATAGATACAACGGATGGATCAGCCAACCAAGGGTTTATTCATCAGTTTTCGAATATGTTCGCGGCATTGAAGATTATACCGGATATAGTGGATGAAGTGAAGACAGCTATCAAAATAGATCCTTATTTGAGAACAGTACAAGAAGATATCGAGAAAGGTAGGACTAACCCCCGAGTTCACCTTGGATGAAGAGAAGGTACTGAAATACAAAGGAAGAATATGTGTACCGAAACCGAAAGTATGGACATTAGACATCGACCGATGAAGGAAGCCCACACCACCATCTATTCGATATATCCCGGAAGTATAAAAATGTATCATGACCTAAAGAAACTATATTGGTGGAGGGGAATGAAAGCGGATGTAGCTAAGTTCGTGTCCCAATGCCTAAATTGTCGGAAGGTAAAGGCTGAGCAACAAAGACCCGTGGGACCGTTGCAGCCATTACCGGAACCAGCATGGAAATGGGACTGCATCACTATGGACTTCATCACGGGGCTACCATTGACTCCTTGAGTAGTTGACGCAGTTTGGGTGATTGTGGACCGTCGGACTAAAACAGCTCGCTTCATACCTATACGACCTCGGTATACACTTTGGAAAGGTTAGCGAGGTGTATGTGGATAATATTGTTCGGTTACACGGTGTTCCGAAAGCATTGTGTTTGATATAGATCCACGATTTACTTTCAAGTTTTGGGAGGGATTGCAAAAGGCTATGGGTGCAACATTGAAGTTCGATCTCGCATTCCACCCACGTGACAAATGGACGGTCGGAGCGAACAATTCAGATTCTAGAAGATATGCTACGAGCATGTGTAATTGACTTCAAGGGATCATGGGATGAAAGATTACCACCGATCGAGTTCGCTTATAATAACAGCTATGGGGCTACTATACGGATGTCACCTTATGAGGCACCGTATGGCGGGAAGTGTCGAACTCCCTTGTTTTGGAATGAAGTTGGAGAACGTAGTATTGTTGGACCAGAATTTGTTGAAGAAACTTGCCGAGTGGTCAACATCATCAAGGAAAGAGTGAGAACAGCTCGGAACCGTCAAAAGCAATATGCGGGACACTTCGACGAAGAGATCCGGAGTTCGCCATAGGTGATAAAGTATTTTTGAAGGTATCGCCTATGCAAGGATTGAAGAGGATCAGACATAAAGGGAAACTATGTCCAAGATATGTCGGGCTATATGAAATTCAAGCTAAGCGTGGAAAAGTGGCTTATCAATTAGCACTACCACCATCTATGTCAAGTGTGCATGACGTATTTCACATTTCCCTATTGAAGACATATGTCAAAGACTCAACGCATGTTTTGACAAAGGGATTTGTTGGAATTGACCGATGATTTGACATTTGAAGTAACACCAATAGAAATCGGTAGTTGAAAGGTTCAACGTCTACACAACGGAGATATCTACTATGTTAAGGTCACATGGAAAAGTAGAGACATGGAAGAGATTACATGGGAAGAAGAGAATGCTATGCGAAAGCAATACCCTCACTTATTTGATTCAGAATGTACGTATAATTTCGAGGACGAAATTTTTATAAGTTGGGGGGAGTTATAAGACCCATGTCAATCTAACCCGGTCTTACCACCTTGAACCAGGTTTACCCGTCATGGTCGAGTCAAATGGACCAAGGGCGTAAAGGAGATCGAGATCCCAGGTATCAAATCGACCCAAAAACACTTAAAATAGGGGAAGGGTCGCATACCTAGCTAAGCGGGTCGGACCTCCCAAAACGAAAAGTCGGACCCTCAGATTTGAAGGGAGGGTCGGACACCTTAGAACCCTAGGGTCGACGGGATCATCGACCCCTCCCATCGACCCTCGGTTACCATAGGAAATAGAATTAGGAAATTTCCTAATTTTCGATTGGGATTCTTTCCTAATCTCAAAGGGACTTATTTTAGGATGTTCCTACTCTATTTAAAGGACGTCCCTAAGCCACTTTCACTCCTTTCACAACCCTAATTGAATTGAGAGAAAGGGAAGAGAAGGAAAAGAAGAAGAAGAGAAACAAGGGAGAAAATTAAGCCAAAAGAGAAGAGTTGCAGAGAAGGATTATTTTTCTCAGGTATTGGTACTAATTCCATCAGTTTCTACAGACCTTAGGTTAGCTATTGATGAGAGTGTGATCCCGGAGAAACCCAAACCATCAACCCATGGTTAGGTTTTCATGGAAAACCATAGGAGAATGCATAAAAGCTATCTAGGTGGGTTATACATGGTTTCAGACCATGGAATGAATGTTGAATGGAATGTAGAAGCAAGCCATAGGACTCAAACACGAAGAATGGATTAAAAAGAGGGAATTGGACCAAAGTGTACAAGGGGTCGCACCGAGGGTCGATGACCATCCGACCCTAGGTGATTCCCGACCATCGACCCTCGGTGTTCGGGAAGTTCGAGTTAAGGGAGGGTCGCACCCGGGGTCGATCGGGACTCCGACCCTACCTCCGACCCTCGCTAACGCAGTGGTTTTTAAATCTCGAATTAATTCTAATTAAATTCTATCGACTTTGTTGGGTCTTCTAGCAATATAATAAAAATATAAAGGTGATTCTAAAGCTTGGAAAAGTATCTTTTAGCAAGCTAAGGTGAGGAACCAGAACTCCAAACTAATTGGTTAATAACAAAACTGTTTTCTATTTCCTTGAGTCCTACGCCATGCTTGATTCTATGCGAATATGTTTGTAATGTGCATACAAACATGCCATCCAATATTTCTATTACTTGTTCATGCATATTTACTTTATTGTTTATAACATGATGATGATGATGATGATAGGAATAGGCATGTGCTTGTATGTGTGTGGTTGATGTACTTGATGCGAGCGAGTATCGGGGGGGTGTGATGAGAACATCAATAAACGTTAACCTTTGGCGGGTCTCACCACTTTAGCCCTATCTCTAACTCAAGTCTTGTGCATTGCCATCGTCGTATCGCCATTACCTTAGCACAACTATTATGTCGTAGAGTATCAGGGGAGGTGGTCTCGGTCCTTGTAGTCTCTGACTCTACCGGGGGGCCTTGGCTCTATCTCTATGGACATTCCGAGGGATGCTTTGGGGTGAGTCCTTGGATACACTTTTGGCATTAGGGTTGGTTAGTTGCGAGCCCGGTTTGCAGCCCTCGCCAACGAGGGGCTTACGTGTTGGTATTGCAATATATAGCAATAAACG